>MCJB01007780.1:30111-53905 GCA_002018475.1 Nicotiana obtusifolia | reverse complement strand
ATGGCAAATGGGCACTTATTTCTATTCATAAAGAGGTCAAAAATCGGAACAATAAAACATTCAGGTGTTGAAAATGCTATAGCATTTCGCGTAGCAAAATCAACTTTGCTATAGCAAACTGATCACATTTCTAACATTGTTTTGGCCCAAAAATCTATTGCACTTTGCTATTGCATTTTCGCGTAGCAAAATCAACTTTGCTATAGCAAACTGGTCGCATTTCTGACATTGTTTTGGCCCAGAAATCTGTTGCACTTTGCTATAGCATTTTCCCGTAGCAAAATCAACTTTGCTATAGCAAACTGGTCGCATTTCTGACATGGAAATCTATTGCACATTGCTATATTTTTTTCGCGTAGCAAAGTCAACAATGCTATAGCATTCTGGTAGCATTTCTAACATTTCTGCAGATTTTCTTTTCCAACGATGAAATGGTCCGTTTAACCACCCAAAACTCACCCGAGCCATTCGGGACCCCGTTCGGTTATACCAACAAGTCCTAAAACATATTATGGACTTAGTCGAGGCCTTAAATCACATCAAACAATGCTAAGTACATGAATCATACCCCAATTCAAGCCTAATGAAACTAACAAATTCCAACTTCTACATTTGATGCCGAAACCTATCAAATTGAGTCCGATTGACCTCAAATTTTGCACACAATCATAAATGACATAACAGACCTATGAAGATTTTTAGAACTGGATTCCGACCCCGATATCAAAATGTCAACTCCTTGGTCAAACTTTTCCAAAAATCTTCTATTTTCCAACATTCGCCAAAATGCGTTGAATTGTCCTACGGACTTCTAATTTCAAATCCGGACATACGCCTAAGTCCAAAATCACCATACGAAGCTATAGCAACTCTCAGAATTTCATTCCGACCCTCGGATCAAAATCTCGCCTAACAACCGGAAATCGCCAAAATACTAACTCCACCAATTCTAGCCTAATTCTACACTGGACCTCCAAAACCAATTCTGATCACACTCCTAAGTCATAAATCATCTTCCGAAACTAATCGAATCGTCGGAATTCACATCCGAGCCCTCTAACTTATAAGTCAACATCAGGTTGACTTTTTACAACTTAAACCTTCTTGAAAGAGACTAACTGTTTCATTTCTTACCAAATATACTCCGAACGCAAACCATTCAACGTGATTACATAAAATATGAACAATGAAGCATAATAAAGCAGAAATGGGGAAAACGGAGCGGTAAGTCAAGAGACGACTAGCTGGGTCGTCACAAGTTAGCTGAGATCTATATCTGCAAGATTATTTGCCTTCACGATATGCCGATGTCCATTATTTCAGATCGGGCCATGCAGTTCACATCCAAGTTTTGGAGAGGCGTGCAGCGAGAGTTGGGAACATGGGTTTAGTTGAGTACAACATTCCATCCTTAAGCGGAAGGACAGTCTGAGCACACCATTCAAAAATTGGTAGATAATGCTACATTCTTGTGTCATTGATTTTGGGGATTCTTGGGGTCAGTTTCTATCGCTTGTAGAGTTTGCCTGCAACAAGAGCCACCAAACGAGTATTCAGATGGCTCCGTATGAGGCATTATATTGGAGGCAGTGTCGATCTCCAGTGGTGTGGTTTGAGCTGGGGGATGCTAGGCTGTTTGGTACTGACTTGGTTCAGGATGCTTAGGAAAAGGTCAAGTTGATTCAGGATAGGCTTCGCACGGCACAATCTAGATAGAAGCATTACGCCGATTGGAATGTTCGGGATGCTTCCTACATAGTGGAAAGAAGGTATTGCTCAGATTTTCACCCATGAAGTATGTTATAAGGATCGGGCAGTAGGGCAAGTTGAGCCCTAGGTATATTAGCCCTTTTGATGTGCTTGAGAGGATTGGAGATGGGGCTTACAAGCTTGCATTGCCACCTAGTCTATCAAGTGTTCACCTAGTGTTTCATGTTTTCGTGCTCTGGAAGTAATTCGGTGATCCGTATCATGTTTTGGACTTTAGCACGGTTCAGTTAGATGGGGGTTTGACTTATGATGTGAAGCCGGTGGCCATTTTGAATCGGCGGGTTTGAAAGTTGAAATCAAAGAATATAGTTTCAGTGAAAGTATAATGAAGAGGTCAGCTAGTCGAGGAAGCTAATTGGGAGACCGAGCGGGAGATGTGGAGTAGCTATCCACACCTATTTGAGGCTCCACATATGAGTCTAGACCTGTTCGAAGACGAACATTCATTTAAGAGGTAGAGAAAGTAATGACCCGGCCAGTCGTTTTGAGTATTCTTGCCATGCTCCCCCATTTATTGCTTATTGTATGTTTGTTTGTTGTTATGTGATGTGCCGGGTTGGTTGGTTCGGTTCCGTTGATGTTTCGAAATAAATCGAGACACTTAGTCCCAAGGTTGGATGCCTGAGTTTGAAGAGTTGATCGGATGTTGACTTATGTGTAAATGACTTCAGAAAGGGGTTTTGATGGTTCCAACAACTCCATTTGGTGATTAGGACTTAGGAGTATGTCCGTATATCGATTTGGAGGTCCGCAGGTGGTTTTGGCTTGAATTGGCAAAAATTGGAAAAGTTGAAGTTTGGAGAGTTGAGGACTTTGACCGAGAGATGATTTTATTGATACTGTGCTCGAATTTTTGTTCCAAGAGTTGAAATAGGTCCGTTGTTTCATTTATGGATTATGTGCAAAATCTGAGTTCAATCGGAGATGGTTTGATAGGTTTCGTCATTAACTGTAGAAGTTGGAAATCCATTAGTTTCAATAGACTTGAATTGGGGCGCGATTCGTGTTTTTGTGTTATGTGATGTGATTTGAAGCCTCAACTAAGTCCATATGATATTTAGGATGAGTTGGTATGTTTGGATAGGGTCCCGGAGGCCTAGGGTGTGATTCGGATTGAAATCGGATTTGCATTTTGGATTTCAGAGTTGCTGGTGTGTTCAGATTTGGTGTCACCACACCTGCGTGAATTTAGCCATAGGTGAGGAGCAGATGTGGGCTGTGGGTGATTTTGGGTGTTTGCACAGGTACGAGGAAGATTCTACGCCAGCGAGCTCACAATTTTTAAGGGTGGTAACAGAAGCGGGAGGGGGGCTAGAATGGTAGTTCCCGAGAAGTAGATGGTGTTGCACAGAAGTGCATCCACAGGTGCGAGCTTGGGACCATAGATGGGGTTGGTTCGCCCGTGACTGATATCTGCAGAAGTAGATTTCTTACCGCATAAGCAGTGAAAGTAATTGCACGTGCAACATGCTTAGCATAATAGATATAAATGGGGGTTTGGATTTTGGGAGCACGAATTTAGGCGATTCTTGGAAGGGTTTTCATTTAGAATGAAGAGGTAAGTGATTTTTATCACTTATTTCCATGTATTATGAATACCCATTGATTATTTCACTTATTTATCACGAATCTAAGTTAGAATTTGGGGATTTTTGGTCCAAATGTTAGAGGGTAAGATTTGGGGATTTGAGTATGGATTTTTGGTCGGAATTGGATGATTTTGGTATGGTTGGACTAGTTATTGAATTGGTGTTCGGATTTTGTAAATTTTGTCGGGTTCTGAGACGTGGGCCCGGGATTGACTTTTTTACTTTGGTTAAAGAACATAGCTTTATCATATGGAATCGATTTATATAGCTTGTATTGATTGTATTAAGTTTTTTTTGGTTAGATTTGAGACGTTCGGAGGCCGAATCGCGAGGCAAGCGATTGTTGGAGTTGTGATTTGCACGGTTTGAGGTAAGTATTACTTCTAATGTTTGTACAGAGGGTATGAATGCATGGATTTCATGTTATATGGTTGGTGTTGAGGTGACACACATGCTAGGTGATGGGCGTATGGGCGTGCACCGTGGTAATTGTTGACTCGGTTGATTCCGTGATACTGTGTAGTTGCCAAATCTTGTCGCTATTCACTTATTCCCTATGTGTTAGAGTAATTGAACTGCGATCCATGTTAGAAATCATGTTTGGGCTATATGCTTATTCGGTTGGGACCCACTGAAGTCATTGCTGGTGAATTAGTTGCTTAACAATTGCAATTACATACTCCATCACATCCATCACTTGCATATCATATATTAGTCTCTGTTATCATTTATTGTTAGATCATGTTATCATTGTTTGGGCTGATTAGCACGGGAGATTTGTGAGCCCGAGAGACTGGAGAGATTGATGACTGAGTTGGGGCTCGAGGGCCCGCTTGCGAGTGATATTTATGCGATCTAGTTGCACGCCGCAGCATGCCATGTTGGCTTATATTAGCGCTTGGGCAGTATACATCCCTCCTAGATCTGACATACCAAAAATCAACGCAGGTACCATTGAGTGCTGAGTGAGAATGTTGAGCGATTGAGTGTGCTCAGTGAGATTGAGTACTCTGAGAGTGCGAGTACATGAGATTTTTACTGTGTTGCATTACATGTAACATGCATATTTGACATGTAGACATAGAGTGGTAACATTTCTCATACTGGCTATACTTGGCATACTTAATTAGTGTTGAGCATAAATTGATGAACTTGAGAGCATGTCTACATTTCTGTAATGTGTACAAATTGATTACTTTTTCCAGGTTATTACTATCATTTCCCTGTTATATCTATACTGTTATAATCATGATTTGGATTGTACCTTTATAAGCTCGTAACTACTTTCAGCCCAAGGTTAGTCCTATTACTTATTGAGTACATTGTGTAAGTTGTACTCATACTACACTCTGCACTTTGTATGCAGATCCAGGTACATTTGGACCCAGTGGTTGCTAGACTCAGAGCAGTATCTGCTAGGAGACAATTGAGGTAGCCGCTTTGACGCCTGCAGACCTAGACTCTCCTTCCTTTAAGTTTTATTCTGCACTATTCTAACTTTCATACAGTTGTATTAGAGATGTAGACTGTGTTGACACTTAGTAGCTCATGTACTCGGTGACACCTGAATTTTGGCGGATTTTTTAATGTTCAGTAGTAAACCTATTACATCATGCTTTTAATTTAAAATACATAGTTATTTTGTGATTGTCTCCTTTCCTAGATATGTGATAGGCGCCTTCACGACATGTTGACATTTGAGACGTGACAAATTTTCTAGCCAAATCCTATTTTTACCAAAAACCAAGGTTTTCTAACAAAGTCCCAAAATTCCACGCTTTCAATGTTAAAATCGACCAGTAAACTATGTATTAAACTCACACTATGTAGAAATTACTTACCTCTAGATGCTAGGTGAAAATCCCTCTCTATGAAGCTAAAAAATCGGCCAAACCAATGTGTAAGAATGAGTTTAATCCCGACTTTTAAAAAGTTTCTGCCTAGTGACCCCTTCTTTGCGATCGCTATAAGCGCCTCACGATCACGAAGGCAAACCAGCCAACTCCTAGGAAAACCTCCTTCGCGAACGCTGCAGGACCAGCATGATCGTGATGACCAAGGTGACTTACTCTTCACAAACACGAGGGGACCTTTGCGAATGCAAGGCCAAAGCCTGACTCCTCCCCCCAGATGTCCTCCCACTACGTGAACGCTACCTATCGACCGTGAATGTGAAGGTCAATGGCCCCAATGCATCACAATCACGACCCATATTTCGTGAACGTGTAGAGAAAAATTCTCCATGCCCAATTCCTTCATCGCGAACATGAGGCTTCCTCCGCGTTCGCGAAGAAGGAAACCAGCCACCCGGGACCCCGTACAAATGCACCAACAAGTTCAAAAACATAATTCGTACCTTCTCGAAGCCTCGAAACAAATAAAACAACATCGAAACCAAGAATCGCACACTCAAACAAAATTAATGAACTTACAATTTTCAAACTTCTTCAAAAAGCTACGAACGCAAGAAATCATATTCAGACAACTTGGAATGACACCAAATTTTGCGCACAAGTCACAAATCATCGTACGAACATATTCCCGTGCTCAAAATCCCAAAAAGACATTGATAGCACCACGGTCTAATCCAAACCAAATTTTAGAAACTCTAAAACCTTCCAGGGGTCAACTTTCAATATTAAACGCCAAAATGCTCCCAGATCACATGAAACTCGATTTGAACATATGCCCAAGTCGAAATCATCATACGAACCTATTGGGACTATCAAATCCTGGTCGCGGGGTCGTTTACTTAAAATATTGACATAAGTCAATGTTGGGTCCAAACGCACACGCAAGAATACGAGGTCGGCAAGTAATAAAGTGATGAGAAAGTATCATTCCCACGAGGATTTATAATCAACTATTGTTCAATCTAAACTATTTGGAAATTTGTTTCTCAAGTGATTGTGAAAAGGGTAATTGTGATTTTTATTAACTAAATTACTAAAAAACTAATAAGCAAATAAGAAAATAAGATTGTAAGTAGAACAAACAAACACTTAGAGAGAATTCAATGAGATGGGAATATTTCCAGTGTTATGGGATTATGTCTCTACTATTGCATTCTTTCAGTTAATTTAAGCACTTGATTTATCTAATTTATTGATTAACATGGTATGTTATGCTCGCGAAGTTCTTTTGACTCTTCGCTCGCCATTCAAGCCAACCTAATACTATATGTCTATATAGTTAGAATTAACATGAATGCACGTAGATTTCCTACGAAAATAACTAAGTAAGACAACTAGAATATGTCTGTCCTAATCTCGAATCCATTCTCCGATGCCCGAATTCAGGAACTTACTCTAATCAATCTTATATGCAATCTATAGTTCCCACTTTCGAGTTCAACTATAAATTCGTAGATAGTACTCTATTGTTAGCTAGAAATAGAGTAACTAAGTGCAAGATAGAATAAAAAAATTAATATGATAAATCAAGCAAAACAAATAACTGTCAAGCCACAGTAGTCAATAACGAATCATAAACCCAAAATAGCGAGGTTCTTAGCCACTCATGTTGATGAGAATAATCAAAATATTGTTCTTAAACATAAAAGATCAGAATAGTAGATGAAATATGGAAGAATCGATGAAGTTCGTGCTCTGTTTCTGTTTCTTTGCCTTTTCTCGCCTCCAAAATTGACCAAACCCTCACTAATCACGTTTGGAGGGTATTTATAGGTTACGGTCGGAGTCCCCAAGCCCAAATCAAAGTAGAAAATGTTTAATGCATGGATTTGGAAAGGACCAGGTATCAGAGCTCACGAGGCTTGGTGTGCAGCGTGCCTTATAGCAGGTCGATGCCCACGCTAGCGCCAGATTGATCTCACCTAGGACCAGGCGTCGCACACTCTGGCACCTGGTCCAATTTTTTTTTCCTTTTCATGCTCTTTTTGTGTATCTTTGACATCCATGAATGCAACTTTCATGCATTCTCATCCTTCCATAATCCTACACATAAAAACAACACAATTAAGCTCTAATGTCGCATATTTAATCATTAAAACATTAAAATGTTAGGTAAGAATTGCAAAATTGAGCACTTCACATTTGCAAAATTGAAGCACTAACACTAATAAAGTAACGACCTAACCTGTTATTTTGTAATTTAGATTCCTGTTCCCCTATTTAAGACTTACCATATGTGCTTTTACTGTTTTTTGACTTGTGGATACGATTGGTTTTGTTTTGGAAGGGTTCGGGTTGAATTAGGAACACGTAGTTCCTTAATGGTGGCCTAAGGTGGCCAAGTTTTACTTAAGTCAACATTTAGAGTAAAGGACCTCATAATTGCAATTTGATGGTTTCAATAGGTTGGGATAATAATGTTTGACTCGGGCGTGTGTTCGGATCGAGTTTCGGGTGATACGGGAGCGTTTCTGGGCTTAATGTTGAAAGATGGTGCCTTGAAGATTTTAGAGTTTCTTAAATTTTGTTTTAAGTAGACTTTGGTGTTATCGATGTCCATTTGGGATGCAGAGCCTGGGAGTAAGGTCTTATGTTGATTTGTGAGTTGTGCGTAAAATTTGGCATCATTCCGAGTTGTCTGAGTGTAATTCATCGCATTCGAATCTAGTTGAAGAAGTTTAAAGTTCATAAGTTGATTAATTTGGTTCTAGGGTGAGATTCGTAGTTTTGATATTTTTTTTTTGTGTTGCGATGCTTCGAGCGTGTTCGTATTACATTAATGGACATATTGGTGCAGTTGAACGGGGTCCCGGGAGGCTCGGGTGTGATTTGGACCACCTGGAGTTAAGTCCAAACTGCAGAAATTATTGGTGCTGGTCTCCTACTTCGCGAACACGGAGATATTCTCGCGTTCGCGATGAAGGATTCGGTCTGGGAAGATTCTGTGCTTCACGTTCACGTAGAGAGGACCGAGTTCACGACGGGAGAGGAGTGTAAAGCTTCGCGTTCGCAAAGTGTAGGTCGCGATCACGAAGAAGAAACTGAGGCTGGGAGATGGAAGGCTAGTAGCCTTCGCATTCGTGAAGGGGAACTCGTGTTCACGAAGACTTGGAATAGTCAACCTTCGCTATCGCAAGGCCCATGTCGCATTCGCGAAGGGGAAAATCTGGGCAGTGTCAACTTTGCCTTTGCGACTGCGAGGCCTCTTTTGCGATCACAAAAAAAGAACACCTGAGCAGTAGCTTATTTTAAAAACGGGACTTAGGCAATTTTCTTCATTTCCCAATTCTCTTGACCTATTTTGAAGCTCTTGGAGGGAGATTTTTCGCCTAGCATCTTGAGGTAAGTAATTTCTACATTATGTGAGTTTAATGCATAGACTAGGTGTAGATTTTGACATAGAAATTATTCAAATTTTGGGATTTTGTTGAAAAACCTAGGGTTTGGTAAAAAGTGGGTTAGACCACGAAAATGAATATAAAATTTGGTAGAAATTTTATATTTGACTTCGTACGGTCATGGGTAATATTTATCTACAAAAACTTCTAGAATCAAGGCAAGTGGTCCCGAGGGTGACTTTTAGGGACTTTTCAATTTCTGTTGGATAATTATTCTAATAGATGAATTATGAACTTTTGAGCGTATGTCCAGGTAGACTTAGGACTTTATTATGCTATATTTCTATTATTTGTACCTAATTTGTTAGTTTAATAACTTGGAATTATAATTGAAATTTGATGATTATATACCTCTTATGGTGTTGTAATTATATGACCCATAGTTCGAACATTTTCTCTATTCATGCGGATCGAGCGGAATGCCTCGGTAGTATATTTAAGATGCATCTATGATTCGCGGCGGTCGACCCTCGACAGCGCACACAATTATTCTGGATGGGGTTGTACCACCTCGGCATAACTCGTGCGTAATATTGCTAGGAGTCCGATTATAATTGATATTTCCTTCATCCCTTGAGAATTGATAATTACTTGATGGTTCTTATTTGTTGAAATTTTTGTATGGTAATTGGATATTTTTAAATTGATAGTTTGTTAAAGAATTATTTATTTGATGTGTCTTATTCCATTGTTACTATTGTAATTCATTCCTATTTCTAATTCCTGCATTTTATTTATTGACCACTAGTAAGTGTCGATGTCGACCCCTTGTCACTACTTCTTCTAGGTTATACTAGATCTTTACTGGGTACACATTATTTTACGTACCCATGCTACACTTCTGCACAACTTGTGCAGGTGTTGAGGCATGTACATCTAGTATCCATTCGGACGCACATCCACATTATCCGGAGACCTAGTGGCGAGCTGCTTACCATGCCCAGATCTGCAACACCCGAATATCAGGACTCAAAATCTAGCAAGTTGTGATGGCACTACCCAACCCGCTAGGTAATCCAATAAGCAACAATCTAATTCAAATGCGTTTACAGAGAAAAAAAATGATGAAATAATTGAAGTTTTATAAAAAATCCCAAGGACTGGTAGTACAAATCATGAGCTTCTAAGATTTAGAGTTTACAAAGATGGTATGAAATAAATACATCATATGCTCGAAATATACATAAACAGATTTATTAATCTAAAGCTACCAAGAACAAGAGGCAGCTATATCTGGAATGCAGGTACATCTTCAAAGCCAGCTCTCGCAATACATACCAACATCAGCTCCATGCAACATGCAGAAGTGTAGTATGAGTACAACCGACCCCGTGTACTCAATATGTGACAAACCTAACTTTAGGTTGAAAGCAGTGACGAGCTTGAACAACAGTCAGAGTCCAACACCAATTGCCAAGAACAACGCATAGCAATATAATAAAAGCAGTAAAAGTAATAACTCAATGATATGTTGCACAGCTCGTTCACAATTGCAAAACATAGGCATGCTTTACATGTATAACAATAAAACACAAATCTTTCACCAAAATATGAATATATAAAAAAACTATCATTTTTTCCCCCAAAACAAACATTCAACAACAGATAAGATATTTTATTCTCAAATAGCATGAGAAAAGTACATCTCTATGCCTACATGTCAATGTGCATGTGAAGTCATGCATGTCACAAAACCGTATAGCATGAGGAAATGCATCTCTATGCATGTATGTCGAGTATGCACGTCAAATGCAATGCATCACAATGATGAAGTCATGTACTCGTACTTTCAGAGTACACAAGCTCACTATCTCGCATCCCACTCACCAGGCTCAGCCACTCAGCACACTCAGTCACTCAGCACTGTACTATACCTGCACTCACTACTGGTATGTCAGACTCTGGAGGGGCGGATCTTGCCAACATGGCTTGTTGCAGCGTGTAGCCCGATCCTATCATGAACCAATAAAACTTGTTGCGGCGTGCAGCCCGATCCCATCATGAGTCAATAAAACTTGTTGCAACATGCAGAGCGGTCCTATCATGAATCAATAAAACCTGCTGCGCAATTCACCCCGATCCCATAAATATCACTCACAATCTAGCCCTCAAGCCTCAAGTGAGTCCTCAATCTTTCGTGTCTCTCGGGCTCACAAATCTCATGCCAATCGGCCCAAACAATGATACACATGATGTGACAACAAATGATAACAAAGAGTAAGATATGATATGCAAATGAAGGAATATGATTTAGTATGTAATTGCAATTTAAGCAAATAACTTAATAGCAGAGATGACCTTATGGTTCCAAACAGCATAAGCATATCGCCTAAACATGATTCCTAACATGATTCACAGCGCATATGATCAAACAAGTAGGAAGAACATGGATGTAACAAGATATAGCAGCAAAACAAGTCTAATACATCTTCTATAACACAGTTCCCAGGAATACAAGTTTAGGCATGTTACTTACCTCAAACAAGCCAAAACCAATACCGAGCAAGCCAAACAATACTCTAGAAACGCCACCCCGCGCGTACCAGCCTCGGAACGACCTGAAACTAGCCAAAAGCAACTCAAGAACATCAAATAATGCCAAAGGAAAACAAACCCAATCAATAAAGGTCAAACCTTTAATCAAAAGCCCAAAGTCAACTAAAAAGTCAAACCATACTCGCACCTCGGAACCCGACAAAACTCACAAAATCCGACAACCCATTGAATTATGAGTCCAACCATACTTGTTTCACTCAAATCCGACTTCGAATCGATGTTCAAAACTCAATAATAGACTTTATGAAATTTTAGGCAAAAACACCCAATTTCCTTTATGAAATCATCAATCAAATGCCAAAAACGAAGATGGAATCATTGAATAAAACTAGTACCGAGTATAAAACACTTACCCCATTCCATGTGGTGATAATCGCCTAAATTCGAGCTCTATAGCCTGAATATGCGAAAATGGTTGAAACCTCCAAAAATAGAGTACTTAGAATCACTGAAAAAATTAATGAATCGTGATCGCGGAAATACCATCGCGATCGCGAAGAAGAAAAATGCACTGCCCCTTAAATGCTCTACGCGTTCGCGAGCCTCCTCATGCGAAGGCGATGCCCAAAGATGCCAACTCTCCGCAAACGTGGACTGACCAACGTGAACGTGGAAGAGGAATCAGCAGTACCCAGCTATCAGCTTAGCTCTATGCGAACGTGATGATTTCTATGCGAACGCGTACTGCAACTAACAAAAAGCTACACGAACGCGGCCTTCTAATAGCGATCGCGATAAAGAAAATGCCTTGCTCCAGATTTTCCTCTATGCGATCCCACCTCAATCTTCGCGATAGCGTAGAACAATTGGGGCACCAGACACCAGCAGAAACCAATAATGAAAATATGAAGAAAAAATGGCCCGCAATTAATCTGAAACACGCCCGAGCTCCTCGGGACCCTGTCCGAGCATACCAAGATGTCCCATTGCATAAAATGAACCTACTCGAAGCCTCAAATCACACATAACAACATGAAAACCAAGAATCACACCTCAAATCAAACTTATTGAACTCTTGAACTTTCAACTTCCAAAACTCGTGCCGAACCATATCAAATTAACTCGAAATGAGCTCAAATTTTGCACACAAGTCTCAAACAACATAACGAAACTATTCCAATTCCCGAAATCATAATCTGAACCCCATATCATCAAGGTCAACTCCCAGTCAAGCTTATGAACATTCCAAACCATCAAATTTCCATCTTTCACCAAATAGTGTAGAAACCTTCTAGAGACACCCAAATGCAAATCCGAGCATACACCTAAGTCCAGAATCGCCATCCGGATCTAATGGAACCATTAAAACTTTGATCCGAGGTCAAATACTCAAAAGACAAACTTGGTCAACTCTTTCTACTTAAAGTTTCAAACATGAAATTCATCCTTCAAAACTAATTATGAATCACTTGAAAATCGAAAGCGGTGATATATAGAAGTCATAATACATTATAAAGAGCAACTCATGCCCTCAAACCATCGAGTGAAGTGCAAAATGCTCAAAACAGCTGGTCGGTCGTTATATTCTCCCTCACTTAAACATACGTCCGTCCTCGAACGTGATTAGAGTTGTTACAAAGCCATCAAATCATCGTTTAACCTTACCACGCACATTCCCGAGGGTGATCTCATGTCACCCCAACCCATATAAGTCCGTAAACTCAATATAACCGAAGATTCTTCGTTCAATCTTAGCCCATAAACCATGGAACCTAATTCCCAACATCAGGAATTCATCACAAGACCCGAATCTCGCATCTACAGACTGTATAGGTCTGATCAAGTTGTATCAAGTCATAACTACAAGCCAAGATATAATCTCATGATATACGACATAACTCGAATACTCATACCAATAATTTTGCTCACAGTAGTTGTTCAAAACAAACTCGATACTCGTAATACGCCTCATATCAAATAAAACCCCATTCAAAACCATCATACATTACCGACGATGAAAGAAACTTGAAGAGATTTATAAACCACTCATCAGATCAACAAGACATGGACCTCTCTCTCGTGCGACGAGAATCAAAGCAAATTCTAAGCCGACTTCTAATCAAATCCGATAGTATCCATTTTAGGTCCAAGCACCTCATCTCATCAAACACAACCATTCTATTGACATGCCACACCAACACAAGCTAAAGCCACAAACTGTGCAATTTTTGCACCAATAATCAACAATTCAAATGTATTCAAACATGGAAAATGACTCAAATGAGAGAACAGTCCGGCAAGCTCAACACGTACCACCACAGCATAATGCTATGAACCCATCACACATAGTAGGACCAATACATATCTAAGACAAAGGATCATATCCCAACATAACCCAGATGCAATGTATGAGTCATCTAAACACAGATCCATATGAAATACCTCAAGCCACAATGCTCAAAATCAACAACCACATGCAATTCGACATCAAGTACATCAAGTATATGACCATAACCATGGAGAAGCAAATAACACTATATACCACAACCTGCAAAGACCATAACCAAGGCGTAATCAACCATTCCACACCCCAATCACCATCTCGCTTGAATTCCGCTACAAGGCCCAAACAAAACCGCACCATGTGTGCATATCTCTAATCAATCCCAATCCTTCATAGCATAGAAGAGTAACACACAGGACATATCAAATATCAATAAAATCAATTCTAACTGAATGTCACAGCCATCCACAATAGAAGTACCGAGTTAACAAATCCGACCCGGTGTAAAATGCACATCCTCATCCAGCCTACTAATGGGCCCCCAAATCAACTCCGGTCATCCCCAAATGGATAAACATCCTTCCAAAAGTCAACAATGATCAAACCATAACATGTACCACCATCTAGCTAACTTTTGCCACATCTTTACAGTCCTCAACCACGTAATAATCTGCTTCTGAGAACTCCCAGTCTCCAAATCCATAGAAAACATGAATCACCATAGCTGATCCCATCTCCATGTCACAACTCAATTTAGGATTGTGACTGGCACTTAGGAGCAAGTGCTCCTAAGTAAGCCTCATCAGAAATTTTACAGAAAATCGGACAGAGTTTCCCCTATTTTTGGACCATCCCAAAAGCTTTCCTGTCTAAAATTAACAACCAAACATCCTAATATTATACCAAACAATTGACAACTTGTCAATTAACCAATACAAGTCTCCACCATAACTAAACCACCAACTAACCCCTAGAAATACTAATTTATCTCCAACTTTGATAAATGAGAACGATACTCAACATAAGACTATAATAACGAAAGAATACGCATGACACTAATGACTATGGAGCGACTCAAAGAGTTCAATGAAAAGACCATAGCAATAAGTAAAATCTCAGCCCACGCGAACAAATGCGAGGCACACCGAGAAATTTCAACATGTGCGCTCTAATTTACTAGATCTTCACCTGTGTCAACTGTTGTCTCTGTAAAAAATATTAGAGGGGAATGAGTCGCTAGCTCAGTCAGTAATAACACTTAACCACAACCTTTTTTTTTAGACAACTCAGAAACATGCTAGTATCTCAAAGAGAAAATAACATAAAAATGCCCTTTCAGAAACAATAAATAATTTTCATTCTCTTCACGCTTTTTTTGTAGTTAAATATAATTAACAATTCAGTAATAAGCTCGGTAACCACTGTATAATATCAGTATTCACATTTTGGGAGGTTTCAATGAACGGATCATGTAATCGGTATAACTGTGAACTTCTTTACCAGAAGTCATATACGAGCGAAATCGGTAACGGTATGCTAAATCTACCTTCCCACTAGCGAGAGCTATAACAGTAATCAGTAATTACAAGGTGCACCTGGTCTAACGAACCCGCCGTTAGCTACGGGATCCTTCAATGTCTACTCCCATTTATACTTATCTCGGTAATCTGTATATACTCGTAGAAACTCTTTTAAAACAATAGAGGGCATTTCAGTTCTTATCAAATCATATAATTTTCTTTCGATAACAGTAAATTCAAGTAACGGTAAAACAGATCTAGTGACAACGAAAATATTTAAAATTACGGTACTCATCTCAAATAACTATTTCGGTTTCATATCGAGTAAAAGACTTGCACCACATGCAACTCAAAATAATCAGCAACATATTCATATTAAAAATCATGTGTAAATCATGCAAGTTATGAAGACACAAATTGCGGCAAGATTACTACTCAAAGTACTCGTGTAGAAATATCAAACTCGCCACCTCGAGCAATCCGTATGACTTCGTTTAATTTATAATCACATCACATCGAACTCGTGTTAATTTCCTTCTTTAGGTTAATTTATGACTAATTTAGAATACCCAATCATTTAGATTTTACATATGATTTTTCAACTAGCTAAATTTTATTGATTCATACATAATATTCTAATAAAAAGGTCTATACCTTGTGAAATCCTTTCAATATATAAACGAGATAAAAAAATTACTAGAAGAAAAGTACTCAATGAGAAGTTCGAGTATTACCCGTACGAACCAATACGTATTTAAAATTTCTCAAAATTTGATTTTAGCATATTTCTTCTTCTTCTCCTCCTTGTTTCCTCTTGTGATTTTTTTTTTCTTTTCCTGCTTTAGCTTCTGTTATAGCCGCAGCAAGGCTGCGTTCTCTTTTTCCCCAAATCTTCCTTTTTTTTTCCTTCCTTTCTCTGTGTTTTTTTTCTTCTTTTGCTATAGCTTCTGTTGCAGCAGCCTAAGCGCTGCTTTCCCTTCCCCCAAATCCCTTTATTCTCCTCGTGCACCCCATTCCAGTGGGCTTAGCCCATTCTTTCTACTATAATCTTTTTATTTCTTTTTCTTTTTTTTTAATTAGCTTATTTTCCCTTGTCTGATGCTATTCACGTTTTTGCCCACTTTGTATTTTTTTAAAGCTAGTTACTTAAATACACTTATTTAATGTGGAGTATTACATTCTCCTTACCTTATGAAATTCGGTCCACGTCCGGTACGTACCTGTAAACTGAAATAAATGAGGATACTTGACTCGCATAACATCTTCTACTTTCCATGTAGCTTCTTCAACAGCATGATTTCTCCATAAGACTTTCACGAACATAATTTCTTTTGGCCGTAGTTTTCTTATATGTCTAACAACAATTGCCATCGACTCTTCCTTGTAAGACAACTTCTCATCAAGCGGTATAGTTGGTGCTTCCAGCAGTTGAGATGAGTCTGATATACATTTTCTTAGCATTGAGACATGAAACACTGGGTGGATAAAAGATAACTCAGGAGGAAGTGCCAAACGATAAGCCACCGCTCCTACTCGGCGTAGTACCTCATACGGTCCTATAAACCTGGGGCTGAACTTGCCTCTTTTCCCAAACCGCATAACACCTTTCATAGGGGAGACTCGTAGGAACACTTTGTTCCCAATTGTGAACACTAAATCTCTTCTTCTCTTATTAGCATAGGACTTTTGTCTACTTTGAGCTGCAAGAAATCTCTATCTGATCAACTGGACCTTGTCCATAGCTTCTTGTACTAGGTTGGGTCCAAATAAGTTAGTCTCACCAGCTTCAAACCATCTGATTGGAGAACGACATCTTTTACAATACAATGCTTCGTACGGTGCCATTTGAATACTGGACTGGAAGCTATTGTTATAAGCAAATTCAACTAATAGTAGATAAGTGTCCCAACTACCTCCAAACTCAAGAGTGCAAGCTCTCAACATATCCTCCAAGATACGAATAGTACGTTCAGACTGCCCGTCTGTCTGTGGATGAAATGCAGTACTAAGATTTACTCGTGTACCCAATTCTTCTTGAAAAGATTTCCAAAAGCGTGAGGTGAACTGTGATCCTCTATCAGAGATGATGGATACTGAAATTTTGTGAAGTCGGACAATTTCGTTCATAAATATCTATGCATACCTGACTCCACCATATGTAGTCTTCACAGACAAAAAGTGTGCTGATTTCGTCAGTTGGTCTACAATAACCCATACCGAGTCATAACCTCTAAGGGTTCGTGGTAGCCCGATGACAAAATCTATAGTAATTCTTTCCCATTTCCACTATGGAATCTCAATTTTTTAGAGTAGTCCTGCGGGTCGTTGATGCTCAGCCTTGACCTGCTGACAAGTCAAACAACTAGAAAAAAAGTTAGCAACATCCTTCTTCATACCTTCCCACCAATAAAATTGCTTCAGGTCATGGTACATTTTTGTGGATCCAAGATGTATAGTGTATTTAGTGTTGTGAGCTTCTTTAAGAATAGCATGTCTTAACCCATCTACGTCTACTACACATAGCCTGTCACCCATTCGAAGAACACCATCGCTTTCAACAATCATATCCTTGCTTTTACTAGCTAAGACCTCTTCTCTGTATTTACATAATCGTTCATCCTCATATTGGGTGGTCTTAATGCGCTCAACTAATGAAGACTTAGCCTGAGCACAAGCCAGCAATGCCTCTGAATTTCCGACACTAAATCTTATACTTGTATCTTCTAGTCTCTGAATATCTTTGGCTAAATGTCTCATTGCAGGGCTATATGTGCCAAACTCCCCATAGATTTTCTACTCAAGGCATCACCACCACATTGGCCTTTCCAGGATGATACAAAATAGAACAATCATAGTCTTTGAGTAGTTCCATCCAAGGACGCTACCGAAGATTTAGATCTCTCTGCTGAAAGATATACTTCAGACTTTTATAGTCAGTATAAATCTCACAAGTTTCGCCGTATAGATAATGCCTCCAAATTTTTAGAGCAAATACCACTGCAGCCATCTCTAAATCATGTGTAGGATAGTTTTGCTCGTGCTTTTTCAATTATCTCGAATCATAAGCTATAACACGACCATTTTGCATGAGAACGCATCCTAATCCCACCCTCGAGTTGTTGCAGAATACTATAAATCCTCCAGGACCTGATGGTAAGGCTAATATTTGGTGCAGTTGTCAGACACGTTTTGAGTTTCTGAAAGCTTTGCCCACATTTCTCTGTCTACTGAAACTTTGCATTTTTTGTGTTAGCTTGGTCAGCGGCGATGCTATTCTGGAGAAATCCTGCACAAAACGCCTGTAATAGCCTGCTAAGCCTAAAAAACTACGAATCTCTGTAGGAGAAGTAGGTCTGGGCCATTTCTGCACATCTTCGGTCTTCTTAGGATCTACCATAAATCCATCTTTAGATACAACATGCCCTAAAAATGCTACCGGGTCTAGCCATAATTCACACCTTCGAGAACATACCATAGAGTCGATGTTCTTGCAAATGTTTGCAACACAGTCCTGAGATGGTTCTCGTGTTCTCTTTGGCTACGAGAATATATCAGTATGTCATTAATAAATACTATTACAAATCTATCCAGAAACGGCTTGAACACCCTATTCATTAAATCCATGAATGCAGCTGGAGCATTAGTCAGTCCGACGGGCATCACAAGAAAATCATAGTGCCCGTATCGAGTTTTGAAAGCAGTCTTAGAAATATCTTCATATTTGATTATAAGTTGATGATAACCAGAACGGAGGTCAATCTTTGAAAAGTGGGCAGCTCCTTGTAACTGATCAAACATGTTATCTATACGAGGCAAGGGAGATTTATTGCGTATTGTTATCTTCTTCAACTGCCTGTAGTCAATGCACATTCTCAGGGATCCGTCTTTCTTCTTTACGAATAGTACTGGTGCACCCATGGTGATACACTAGGTCTAATAAAACCCTTATCAAACAAATCTTGTAACTGTTGTTTTAGCTCCCTCAACTCTGCTGGTGCCATTCGATATGGGGGTATCGATATGGGCTGTGTGTCAGGTAGCAAATCAATACCAATGTCTATTTCTCGTACTGGAGGCAATCCTGATAAATCCTCAGGAAATACATCAGAAAATTCTCTCACTACCGGTACATTTTCTATACTAGTTGTTCCCTTTCTTGTGTCATTTACAATAGCTAAGAGACCGTAGCAACCTTTCTTCATAAGTCGTTGAGCCTTCATAAAAGATACAATTTTCCAAGTCTCTGGAACCTGACTCCCTCTTAGAATAAAACTAGGTTCTTTTGGTATCTCAAACTTAACTATCTCTGCATGACAATCGACTATTTCATAGCAAGAAGATAACCAATCCATTCCCATCAGCATGTCAAAGTCAATCATATCAAGTACAATAAGGTTAGCTAGAGTATCTCTACCCTCAACCCGAATTTTACAAGCACGATACACGTATTCAGCTAATAGAGACTCTCCAACAGGTGTAGCAACTAGAAAGGGATCATTCAATAGCACGGGCTATCTACTAAATCTCAAAGTAAAGTACGACGACACATAGGAGTGATTAGATCCCGGATCAATCAACGCAAGTGCATCAAATGAACAGACAAAAAGAATACCTGTAACCACTGCATTCGAGGCTTGAGCATCCTGTCTAGTAAATGCAAAAACTCTCGTCTGACCTCTACCAGCATTGCCTTGTCCTTGATTCACAGTAGCACGGTCTCCAGCACCTCGACCTCTATATCCTGTACCTGTAGCACCTGAAGTATTACGAGTAGTCTGAGTCGGTGCAGCTGACTGAATAGAAACCTGGTTGAAATTTTTCGGAGGCTGAGGGCAATCCCTGAATTGATGTCACAATTTGCCACACCAAAAGCACTCTCCAGTTAGAACACGACATTGCCCAAATTTGATCTACCACAAGTCTGGCAGATTGGAGTAATGGCATATATCTGCCCAGAATTACGATGTCCAGAAGATGATGGTCCCCAATTACCTTGTCTGTAATGTGGTTTGCATGTGGACTGTGAAGACATGTGTGTCCCTATCTGAGAACCCTGTTGTTGTTGTTGTTGTTGTCCCTGATTCCCTCTTGTTTTGGCCTTCTTACGTAAATCACTAGCTGCACGCTCCTCACGTCCCTTGTTTTCAATCTTTCTAGCAAGGTCGACTACATCTGAGTAGGATAAAGTCTTCATCTGTGGGGCTACTGCTGTGTATAGACGACCAACCAATCCATCAACAAACCTCTGAACTCGAGCTTCTTCGGTAGGCACTAAGTGAGGAGCATATATAGCCAGCTTACAGAACTTAGTGTTATATGTTGACACATCTATATCTGAAGTCTAAACTGGCTGGCTGCTCTTGAACAGAAGCTGATTTGCCCTCTAATGCTTCCATAGACGGGACATATGAGCTCATATAGGAGAGATGTGCACCTCTCACTCTGTCCGCTGTAGCTTTCTTAGTAATTTTTCTTTTGTCGGCCAAGGGGTAAGGCACACTTCTATCGACCCCGAGAAGGTTCACCTTTCTCATTAGATGTGTCGCCGCATCCTATAGATTGAACCATTGTCTGTATTAAGCAAAGGCAATTGTTAGTTTCTATTCAATGTTCAGACATACACAGGAGATATGCAAGTAAGCTATAAGAAGACACAGTGAGGGTACACAGTAAAAGCATGCTTGCAGGAAACTAGATTTGCGGTCTGCACAATGTTTTTGCAGTCGCAGATGATGACTTGCGGTCTGCACAATGTTTTTGCAGTCGCAGATGATGACTTGCGGACTGCACAATTTTGTGTTGCAGCCGCAAAAGTCGAGTTTGGTTCGCACAATTCCACTTGCGGCCATACCTCTGAGACCCAACAAATGCCAACTCTCTGATGACAGAATTGGCCGATGTGCGGCCGTAACACGTTTTTTGCGGTCAGCACAATTAATCTTGCGGCTGCACATTAGAGTCTCAGAGTAGGGACACTATAATGATAGTAAAAGTGCATTTCCACAACCGCAATGGGAATTCTGTGGTCCGTACATTTTACCTTGCGGCGGTAGATCCCTTCTTCACTAATGCTGCCCTAAAATCAATTTCGGCGGACCGCACAAATTCAGTTGCTGCCGCATAATTCAAATATTACGAGCAGTTCATTTGTTTCATTATATGTTTTTCAATTTCATGCACAATTTGACATGGCAACATCATAGAAGCATGAAATTGAGCCAAAGAAATATTTGGAGAAGTATGCATTAGGAGATGCAGCTTGACCTTTGTTAGTAGAGATTCTAGCAGCACTAGGACCACCACCACCATGGATTTTCGCTAGAGTTCCTATTGACCGGAGCACTCTGAGTTTTGAGGCGAAGGGGTGGCAAACCACTGTCTGCAGAAGATTGGACCTATGCCAGAATGAGACTTACCTTCTGATTCCTCGGGCAGTTCTGGTTTCTTCTATTACGGCCAGGTACCTTATCAATGTTGGTGCCATGATGTCGACCAACATCTCAGTGATTGCTCGGCAACACAAATCGTCCTACCTATATCCCAATACTATTACAGAATATCTCACGAATGTAAGGGCAGAGGCGAGGGATTAGGACACAAAGGTGAGGCTGAAGAAGCCTTTTACATGGTATCCACTGATTGATGTGAACAATCCAAAGAAGAAATTTTAGCCTCCTACTACCGCGAGCCAGCTTGATGAGCCAGTTATGGTAGCTTAGGCAGTTGATGTTCCATCCAATTCAGCCGAGCCTTCCTCCAGTGTCGTAGCTATGCCTCTGCGATCCTCCACATCCCCTACTACAGTTCCTACCACAACTCCCACATTGGCTTTGAATCCACTACCTATGTATGCTTCCCCACTTTCTGCGCTGCAAGTCTCCCAGACATTGGCGAGCCTCAACAACTAGATGCAGGCAGCCACTCTAAAGCTGTCTAACTTATCTAGTATAGTTGCAGTGCAGTCTTCTGTTCAGGCACCTCAGTTTCCCCTGACAGTTAAAAAGACATAAAAGAAGCTCCTAGAGAACAAGAACACTATTATGGTTACCTTGGTACATCACGGGTCAGTGACCGAAGAGCTGGGAAAAGAAGTAAAGATGATGAAAAAGTCCTAGGCCAGCAAGAAGTCAGTGGACAATCTCTGGAGATAGGTGACCAGGCTTGCTACATCCGGAGATCTCCCCTTTGACATGCTGCTGAACCCAGACCATTCTATCCCCGATCCAACAGCACCATCGCGCCGATGGCACCAACTTGCCAGTCTCAAGAGCCAGACCTTGCCGCCGACACTGCGAAGGTAGTGAGTCAGTTGTTCGCCAATCCAGCCACACCCAGAGTTGAGGATGATGAGCTTCAGTTGGCTGAGCCTGAGGGCGATGACATTGCTGGGGACACAGAGATGTCCAAGGAGCCATATAGAGTTTTCTTCACTCTTTCCCTTCTTTTACTCTTATTTTGTTAAGCATTGGGGACAATGCTTATCTTTATTCATGGAGTGGGGTTGGGGGGTGGGGGTAGAGTTTATTTATTATATTTGATACATCCTGAGACATTTAGCCTGTAATAACTTGATATTATTCTCTCTTTTCTTATTACGTATATATATTCACTCTCTTTCTCTCATTATGTATATTCATTCTATCTTCAGTAGTTTTTGCTTATTAGTTCTTTATTTAATTTAGTAGTTTCTTTTTATGTTTTAGTTGATAATAAGCCTTTGGTTTCTTAATGCCACGGTTCTTTCCAAAGGTAGTTGTTGTGTGAATGGGGTGACTCATCCCAACAATGGATGGCGTGACAACCTTCTTAAGGGAATGAGTTCATTTTTATGTTTAGGTAATAATAGTAGTAGTAATGGATAAAAAAAGACCTAATTAAGTCATGCTCGTAGAGTCAACCATGCTTCAATTCGCACCAACTTAACTACGTGCTCATGGTTAGAAATAAGGTTTATGAATGAAATAGCTCTAGTTAGTGACTTTATGACTCTTGTGTTGACTTTGGCAATGATGGAGTAGTTTAATTGGACAATAGTCATCTTTAAACTTCAATGTGGTTGTGGGCCCTCGACTCCGTCCTTTTTTACAACCCGGTTGCATGAGGTGTGAGATGAATTGTTTCTAGTCCATGTATCCGTGCGAAGGGTCTAGAACTTTCCCCGAATGTGTTTCAAGACGAAATCCTCTGTTTTATTTGGTTTGAGATGTTATTGTAGGCTCTCCTTGGATTGTTTCAGTTTTCTGTTGCCAACCAATGTCATTATCCCCTTGTCAACCCCTTTGAGCCTCTAGACTTTCTCATTTGATAAACATGTTACAAGCCTTTACCCATTTGGTCGTGAACCTCTCTTGGCACCTGAGCTTTCCTTAACACTCTTGTTAAACAAATGGCTTAAAACGTAAGTTTGGGGGAGAGATGAGGAACTTGAAAAAGGTATCAAGGAAAAAAAAGAGAAAACAAATTATCTCTATCAAAAGAAAAGGAAAGAAAAGAAAAGAACAAAAAGAAAGATGCAAAATGTGAATAAGTGGAAGGGTTGAAGGGATTCAAAAAGAGGTAATGATCCAAACATAGAGAAATCAAAAAGGGAGAAAAAGAATGAAATGATCAAGAATGAGTTATGCTACGTCTCTCTAGTCCCCATGAATAGAAAGTGCCTCTAAGAATTGGCAAATTGTGAGCCGCGAAATGAAAGATGGAGTGCTTAAAGAAAGTGTAACAACTTACCCATACGGAATTCTACCCTAGCCAAAAATCCTTCATTACATCCCGAGAGAAGTCCTACTTGATTTCAGACCGAGTGAGCTAACATTAGTGACGATCT
>MCJB01007780.1:0-29504 GCA_002018475.1 Nicotiana obtusifolia | reverse complement strand
AAGGGCGTAGAAGCACAAATTGCGGTCCGCAGAAGAAATTGTAGACCGCAGAATGCCTCAAACCAAGAAGAAATTCCCAACCGAACTTTCAGCAATGTGCGGATCGCACAAATTGTGCGGCTGCAGAACTGAGCTTAAGAGTCAAAGATCAGAGAGTATGCAAAAAAGACCAAGTGCAGCAGCCTTCGTGAAGTGCGCAGCGCACAAGCATTAGCATAGAATTCCTATACCAGGTACTCTTTGGCGTCCACTACACTTTGACTGAACCACATCCACCCCTTGTGTTCCCTGAACTGTCTCAACACTACTAGGTTGTACCTCTCTAGATCTTTCAATTGAAGTTGTCACTCGAGAGTTAGCGACTTCACTGGCCATCATGTACGAAAGCTGGTGAAGGCAGCCAAGTTTACAAATCGGTCCTCCCACACCTCTTTCTTCTTTGTCCTTTAAAGGCCGGCAGCTATAGCATATCCCCCTCTGCCATCAACGAGGATATCTTAAATTAATGTATCCTGTGCCTCAAGGACAGGAGTAGGCAATGGTTCAGAAGCCTGACTAGCACTCTATGCAATCCTCGAAAGTGCTATGAGATGAGGATGGTGGTGAAGCGTTGTGAACTCCTTGCTCTTGCACTTGATCTGACATATCAGCTTGGGTTTGACCCATGTTCCCAACTTGAGGTTGAGGAGCAGTCTGTCTTCTAGTTTGATGAACCCTAACTTGACCGCCACCCCCGGTAGCACCATATCCAACAGATGAGGGTGTGCGTGTCCTAGCCATCTGTGAAAGAAATATTCCAAAGTAAATCTCAAGTTATCTCAACGCACGATCAAAGAATGAAAGAAGGGAAAACATTCCTAAATGTTTAGTAGCCTCGAGATCATAAGTATGGGCACCTACATACCCATGAACAAGACTCTACTAGACATTGCTCCATTACTCGTGACTTAAAACCTAAGCTCTGATACCAACTTTATCATGACCCAATTTAGGATTGTGACCGGCGCTTAGGAGCAAGTGCTCCCAAGTAAGCCTCATCGGAAATTTTACAAAAAATCGAACAGAGTTTCCCTCTTTTTGGACCATTCAAAAAACTTTCCTGTCTCAAATCAACAACCAAATATCCTAATATTATACCAAACAATTGAAAACTTGTCAATTAACCAATACAAGTCTCCACCATAATTAAACCACCAACTAACCACTAGAAAAACTAATTTATCTCCAACTTTGATAAATGAGAATGATACTCAACATAAGACTATAATAACGAAAGAGTACGCATGACACTAAAATAATGACTATGGAGCGACTCTAAGAGTTCAATGAAAAGACCATAACAATAAGTAAAATCTCTGCCCACGCGAACAAGTGCGAGGCTCACCGAGAAATATCAACTTGTGCGCTATAATTAACGAGATCCTCTCCTGCGTCAACTGATGTCTCTGTAAAAAATATTAGCAGGGAATGAGTCACTAGCTCAGTAAGTAATAACACTTAACCACAACTGTTTTTTTTTTATTTCGGGACAAGTCAGAAATATGCTAGTATCTCAAAGAGAAATAACATAAAAATGCCCTTTCAGAAACAATAAATAATTTTCAGTCTCATCACGCTTTTCTTGTAGTAAAATATAATTAACAATTCAGTAATAAGCTCGGTAACCACTGTATAATTTCAGTATTCACATTTTGGGAAGTTTCAATGAACGGATCATGTAATCAGAAACTGTGGACTTCTTTACCAGAAGTCATATATAACGGTAGTTCCTACTCGAGGGAAATCGGTAATGGTATGCTAGTTCTACCTTCCCACTAGCGAGGGCTATAGCAGTAATCAGTAATTACAAGGTGCACCAGGTCAAACGAACCCGCCGTTAGCTATGGGATCCTTCAATGTCTACTCCCATTTATACTTGTCTCTGTAATCCGTATTTACTCGTAGAAACTATTTTAAAACAATATAGGGAATTTCAGTTCTTATCAAATCATATAATTTCCTTTCGGTAACAGTAAATTCAAGTAACGGTAGCAGATCTAGTGACACAGAAAATATTTAAAATCACAGTACTCATCTCAAATAACTATTTCGGTTTCATATCGAGTAAAAGACTTGTACCACATGCAACTCAAAATAATCGGTAACATATTCATATTAAAAATCATGTGTAAATCATGTAAGTTATGAAAACACAAATTACGTTAAGATTACTACTCAAAGTACTCGTGTAGAAATATCAAACTCGCCACCACGAGCAATCCGCATGACTTCGTTTAATCTATAATCACATCACATCGAACTCGTGTTAATTTCCTTCTTTAGGTTAATTTATAATTAATTTAGAATACCCAATCATTTAGATTTTACATCTGATTTTTCAACTCGCTATATTTTATTGACTCATACATAATATTCTAATAAAAAGGTCTATACCTTGTGAAATCCTTTCAATATATAAACGAGATAAAAAAAATTACTAGAAGAAAAGCACTCAATGAGAAGTTCGAGTATTACCCGTACGAACCAGTACGTATTTAAAATTTCAAAAAATTTGATTTCAGCCTATTTCTTCTTCTTCTCCTCCTCTGTTTCCTCTTGTGCATTTTTTTTTCTTTTCCTGCTTTAGCTTCTGCTATAGCCGCAATATGGCTGCGTTCCCTTTTTCCCCAAATCTTCCTTCTTTTTTTTTTCCTTTCTCTGGGTTTTTCTTCTTCTTTTGCTATAGCTTCTGTTGCAACAACCTAAGCGCTGCTTTCCCTTCCCCCAAATCCCTTTTGTTCTCCTCATGCACCCTATTCCAGTGGACTTAGCTCATTCTTTCTACTATAATCTTTTTATTTCTTTTTCTCATTTTTTTATTAGCTTATTTTCCCTTGTCTGACGCTATTCACGTTTTTGTGGGCGAAGGCCCACTTTGTATTTTTTTTTAAAGCTAGTTACTTAAATACCCTTATTTAATGTGGAGTATTACACTCCACCACCCCAATGTCTAACACATCTCTCATACACGATCATCCCACGAGGAATACTTCCATAATTCTTCCACACCACATAGCAGAAATATGAACATCAACAGTTGATCAATCAGGCGAGTACTGCAATACCAATGAAGCGTCCGTAAGTCATAACACAGTGCGCCTTTTGAAATGCTTTTTAGGCAATACCAAGTAGTAATAACATCCATCTAATCACCTGAGACCATCCATGATGTATAAGAATTCATGACCATCCCTTCAAAACTAAACCGCCGGGTACATGCAAATATCAATCCCACAGGGCACACCACATCTATCACGCCATCATATGAAAAGCACGAGAATCTCATAATCAACTCTTGTTGCATCAGACTTTCTGGAAGAAAATGATTCTTGAACAACTTAGTGAACTCGTCCCATGTCAGTGGTGGTGCTCCTGCTGGCCTTCCCAGCAATACCATTTCATACCATGTGTTGGCCATATCCTCTAGTTTGTATGTTGCGAGCTCCACGGCTCTCACTAGAACATCCAAGAGCACGTAATGCCTTAAGTGTCCCTTCCAAGAAACTTTGAGGATCTGCTGAATTATCGAAACCTGTGAATTTTGGTGATTTCAATTTCAGGAAGTCGTGTAGGGATATATCCTTATTCCCGAAAGGCTGTCTGTGTAGGTGCTTGTGTTTGTAAAGTAGCCTGAGGAGCTGAACTTCCGCCCTGAGTAGGCACCAATGCCTCTAACACATTCAATAACCTTGCCACTGTATCTGCAAGTAAGGCAACAGTAGTTATGAAATCCCAAAATTAGCAAAACCCGAGCCCAGGGACCACTTCTGGAAATTTAGTAATTTTTTCACCTCAATGGGTTCCTTACCTACCCACGAGTTCAACCATACAAGATTTATCGAATTAGGCCATCAGTTCGACCTCCAAGTCTTAAAATCTAAACTTAAGGGTTTTCCACAATTTTCTCCAACTTAAATCACCAATTACATACTAGAATGGCAATAGATTTGGGTAATTTGACCAAGATTGAGTTACGAACACTTACTCCGACGTTTCCCTTGAAAATCTTTCAAAAATCCCTTCAAGATTAGTCGCAATCCAAGTTCTATGGCTCCAACTATATTCAAGATGGGAAAAGCAATTGTTTTAAGAACTTACCCAAGAAAATCTCCTTTGAATATAGTTTTGAGGTTGATTTGTTGTGAATTTATGGTCTTTGGAGGTGTTTCTCTTCGTGGATAACGAAAATGGGTTTTGCATGGCAAATGGCACTGATTTCTATTTATAGTGGGTCAAAAATCGGAACAAAATAAAACTTTCAGGTGTTGAAAATGCTATGGCATTCTTCGTAGCATAATCAACATGTTGTCCCCATTTTGGACAGCATTTCTGACGTTGATTTTGGCCCAGAAATCTGTTACACTTTGCCATACCATTTCGTGTAGCATAATCAACATGCTTTTCGCATTTTGGACAGCATTTCTGACATATCTGCAGATTTTCCTTTCCAACGATGAAATGGTCCGCTTAACCACCCCAAACTCAGCCGAGGCCACTGGAACCTCAACCAAAACATGCCAACATACCCCATAACATTATTCAAACTTGTTCCAACCTTCTGAATGCTCAAAACAACCTCTCAACGCCAAATTCGCGTCGGATTAAAGCCTAATGAAACTAACAAATTCCAACTTCTACATTCGATGCCGAAACCTATCAAATCGAGTCATAAATGACATAACGGATCTATGAAGATTTTCAGAACTGGATTCCGACCCCGATATCAAAATGTCAACTCCTTGGTCAAACTTTCCAAAAATCTTCATTTTCCAACATTCACCAAAATGTGTTGAATTGTCCTACAGACTTCCAATTTCAAATCCAGACGTACGCCTAAGTTCAAAATCACCATACGAAGCTATAGCAACTCTTGGAATTCCATTCCGACCCTCGGATCAAAATCTCGCCTAACAACCGGAAATCGCCAAAATACTAACTCCACCAATTCAAGCCTAATTCTACACCGGACCTCCAAAACCAATTCCGATCAAACTCCTAAGTCATAAATCACCTCCCGAAGCTAACCGAACCATCGGAACTCACATTCAATCCCTTTAACTAATAAGTCAACATCCGGCTGACTTTCCCAACTTAAACCTTCTTAAAAGAGACTAAGTGTCTCATTTCTTACCAAACCCACTCCGAACGTAAACTACTCAACTCGATTATATAAAATACGGAGAACGAAGTATAATGAAGCAGAAATGGGAGAAACAGAGCGGTAACTCATGGGACGACTCGCCGGGTCAAGGCAAATACTGATGTGATTTCTACACTTCCACCTCCAACTTCGGTGAAGGGTGTGCAGAGTTTTTTAGGCCACGTGGGGTTTTACCGGCGTTTCATCAAAGATTTTTCTAAGGTGGTGAACCCGTTGTGGAAGCTTCTTGAGAAGGACGTCCCTTTTGAACTCATGTGTGATGCAAGTGACGTCACGATTGGGGCTGTTTTGGGGAAACACATCAAAAAAAAAATTTCATCTGGTCTACTATGCTAGTAAGACCATGAACAATGCCCAAGTCAACTATATCGTTACAGTGAAAGAGCTCCTTGCCATTGTGTTTGCAATTGAGAAGTTTCGCCCGTACTTGATGGGTGCAAAAGTCATTGTCCACACGGATCATGCGCCGCTTCGGCATCTTATGAGCAAGAAGGACTCCAAAGAACGGCTGATGAGATGGGTGATTTTGTTGCAAGAGTTTGATATTGACATCCAAGATAGAAAATAGAGTGAAAACCAAGTGGCATACCACTTGTCTCATTTGGAGGAGGAGGGAAGGCTGCATGATGGCCTTGAAATCAATGAATCCTTCCCCTATGAATGGCAGCCAAAGTGCTTAGTTGCGAATTCTATTGGCCCATGCTTTACAAGGATGCAAGTGAGCTAGTGAAAATGTGTGATGAATGTCAACTGGCTAGTGGAATCTCAAAGAAGAATGAAATGCCTCTCACAACTATCTTGGAGATTGATATTTTCGATGTGTGGGGTATTGACTTCATGGGTCCTTTTGTGAGTTCTTGTGGAAACACCTACATCTTGGTTGCGGTTGATTATGTGCCAAAAATGGTTGAGGTTGTTGCTTTACCCAACAATGAGGCAAGAAGTGTGGTAGTTTTCTTGAAGAAGAATATTTAGACACAGTTTGGTACTCTACGTGCTATTATAAGAGATGGGGGGTCACACTTTTGCAACAAGGATTTCGATACCTTGCTTAGCAACTATGGTGTTACTGACAAAGTCATGACTCTTTACCACCCACAAGCTAGTAGGCAAGTGGAACTGTGTGTCCGTAAAAGATTGCCTTGGGGATGCAGTCCGAAAATGTGCGGCCGCAGAAGATTGCCTCGCGGCGGCAGTCCTGAAATGTGCGGTCGTAGAACTGACCTTCCTGCCAACTGAAGAAATCTGCGGACCGCACACAGAATTGTGCGGCCCCAGAACCTCCCGAGGGGTATTTTTGTTCGTAATTTTTGGCCCTATATAAATAGACGAGTTTCGCAAAATTAGGTCAAGTTTGAACATACACAGCTGTTGTAGTCGTTTTTCTTTGCTATTTTAGGAAGTTTTAGCTTATTTGAGTATTTTAACATTAGATTTCATCATTTTAATCTTCCATTATGAGTTTAATTAACTCTTCATCTTTATTTTCATTAAAACCCATTATGTCTAGCTAGATATTTACTAGGTTGTGACCCAACCCTATAGTGTAAACCTTATGGGTGATTAATTTTATTCTCGTTTATGAGTGGGTGTTGATTATTAGCTTATTTCATGCTTCAATTTTAGAATTAATAGTTGTAAACATTGATTCATGCCTATTTGACTTAGTCTCTACTTGAGCAAGAGGGTCTTAGTCTAGGATAACATAGCTAAGAGGAATTAGGTTAATTGAGAGACTGATTAACCTAATTAAAGGGTTCAAACTAGAGATAGTAAGAACTTGACTTCAGCTCTTATCAACTGTTTTGGTTGATACCCATTTGAACTTGAGAAAGCCAAATTGGGCAAAATCACTCTCTGACCGAGAGGTATTGAGTGGATAACGTGGAGTTGAGAGCCATAATACATCCCAATCAACAAAACGAGTATAAACATCTTTATCCCATTAGGCAAACACCTAGGTTATGGTCACAGCCCTAGGCCTTTAATCCAATTGGAAAAACCTCAAAAATATTTATCCGTAATCTATTTTCTTTAGCTTGCATTCATTAGAGTAAGAGTAGAAACAAAAACCAAAACTTTGTTGTGGAAGTGCAATCTTATATAATCCATTTGCTTTCTTCAAATATATACTCCTAACACCCCTCATTAATCCTTGTGGAAATCGACCCTGACTCTTGTTAGGTACTATTAATGCATACGACCATATCATATCTCCTATAGAGGTGTGTTGGGGAGGTTATCAAATCTTTGAAGACTGAGCCTAAGTGAGTAGACCTACATCAGTTGGCCTACCCTCCTCGTAAGCCTACCAACAATGATACGCTGCTCCTGACAGCTGAAATATAGAAAAAGCAACTCCGCTCTCCTCCACAATAACTATAGTGCGGAGAATATGATTGAAATTTTCTAGAAAGCCCTGCGCATCCTCGGTAGCTGTGCCGTTGAAAGTAGGAGGATCATACTTCTTGAACCTCTCTAGTCTCTACTACTCCTCCTCAGATGTCGTTGGCCTGACCTCAGGCTGAACCAGAACAACATGCTGTGCTGGCATAACCCCCGAGTCCTGATCAACATGGACCCGCTCCTCTAGAGTGTGGGCTGCGGGATTCTGAGCTCCTCCCCTAGCCTGAAATATAGCTAATGCAAGTTGAATCAATCCCGCCTTAGCTAGAGCGCGCGAAGATGCTCATGAACTTAGATAGGATCTCTTGAAGTCCAGGGGCAATAATAGGTGTCTCGGGTGTTTGTGCCCCAACAGGAGCTAATGGTGGCTCCTCAGTCACTGCCCGGGCAAGTGCTCGGGCCGCGCTATGTGCCCCCCCTCGCCCTCTACCCCAGCCCCCGCCTCTCGCGGTTCTAGTAAGGGGTGCGGGTGTCCGATCATTGGATCTAGCTGTGTGTGTCGTCACCATATGTGAGAGAGTAGAAAGTCAAAACTCAGATTTCAAAATCAACAAATTTGCATGATAAGGAATCAAAGAAGTGGAATTTTCCGAACAGTTCTGTAGTGTCACGAGGATAAGTACAGACATCTCCGTACCAATCCGCAAGACTCTATTAAATTTGCTTATGACTCATAACACCTATGAACCTAAAGTCTGATACCAACTTGTCACGGCCCAAAATCCCACCTAAGGTAGTCGTGATGGAACCTAGTCGCTGAGACTAGGGAAGTGTAACATTCATGAATAACTTAATAGAATTAACAACTAGATAATAAGATGATTTGGTAAAACTCATAATAACTCTAAAACAAAACTTCTGTAACAAGATTCCCAAAACCGGTGGAACTGAATCATAAGCTCTACAGAGATATTCTAAAAACCTTTAATACAACACTGTGAGTAGAAGATAAACAACAGTAAAAGTAATGATTGAAGCTGACTCCGAGGCCTACGAGCGCAAAGCAGGTAGACCTTGAAGTCTCTGAAATGTATGGTCACATCACTAATGCCTAGCATGAGCTAAAGTACCTAGATTTGCAAAAAAATGTGCAGAACCGTAGTATGAGTACACCACAATGGTACCTAGTAAATATCAAGCCTAACCTCGCAAGAGTAGTAACGAGGTCAGGTCAAGACACCTACTAGGATAAGAGAAGCTAAACAAGGTATAGCATAAAGGAATAATGGAAGACGAGGAAATAAATGGCTATAAGGAAGTTCAATAACGTAAGCTAACATGGAATATAAAGCAATAAAGGCAACAAGGAATGACCACATAAAAGAATAGCAGGTAATCAGTACGGACAAATACAAATAAGGCAAATAAAGACATAACAAAATCGCTGAACCAATAAGCCTCTTTAACATAAAATAAACCACAAGAATCACAATCGTGGTACTGCCTCGTATCACATTTGTCAATTCAAAATCACAATATTTCCTTATATCGCCGCGTGAGCCTTATGTTAAGATATTTTTTGAAAACATTTTTCCCGAAATAACTAGACGCACTTTACCACTCATATGTTGCTTCAAGTAGTTCCCTTACTAGCAACACGCACATAAATTTCCACCTTATGTCACCTCATGCACATTAACCCCTATCCTTATACCGCCGCATGCGCATTAATATCAGAACACAATACAAACTGACAACACAAGTGCCCATAAGCCACAACTTGCAAAAATCAACAATACCAAAGTTACCATAACGTATAGCCCACGGCTCAATCACAACGTGAACATGAATCCCCATAATAACAAAATGAATGAGTTTCTCGAAAAGGAAGGATATCTCAAGGACCAACAACTTCAAATAAGAATAACTCGACAATAGAAGAGGTAACATGAGAATAAGAGAGTTAACAAAGGCAATTAAGGCATACAAGAGCCTATTTGACAATGAGGGAAAGAGCATGTGATAACAACCTCAAGTAAGTACGTAAAAACAAATTTAACAATGAAGGATATAATATGATATTACAATTTCTAATTAAATGCATGAACAAGTCTAAGAATCTAAGCCGGTCAAAATACAATATATAAGCCCGTTTACACACTCGTCACCTCATGTACATGTCTTTCACATGATCCAAACAACACAAATCAACTCAAGCAATCTAAATCAACCCCGTAGTAAGACTTTTTCGCGAAAATCCAACTCCGGGCGGCTCAAATCAAGCCAAAATAAATTAATACCATAAATACAAACCACATGAAATGATTCTGGATAATAAAGTTGTAATTTAAGAAAATCAAAAAGTCCACTCAAAACATCAACCCCTAGCCTGCACCTCGGAACCCAACCAAACTTAGAAAATCAAAACACCCATTCCGATACGAATCCAACCATACCAAAATTATCCACTTTTGACCTCAAATCGACCTTCAAATCCTCAATTTACAGTTTGGGAAAGTTTTCACAGAGTCCCTCATTTCTCCAACTCAAAACACTAATTAAATGATAAAAATGATGATGGAATCATGAATAATAAGCAAATCCAAGTCAAAAATTCTTACCTCGATCCAATCCTTGAAAATCCCCTCCGAAATCGTCCAAAATCGAGCTCTCTAACTCAAAATATGAAAACTAGAATAAACTCTAGTTTCAGCCCTATTTCAGCCCATGCAGTACGCACCTGCGGACATCTCGTCGCTTCTGCGACTCCGCATATATGGAAAATACATCACAGATGCGGCTTCAACTAAAGCTCAGGGAATTCTGCTCCTATTGACAAAATGCGCACCTGCGCTTCCGCTTCTGCAGACCAAAGGGCGCTTCAGTGCGTTCGCTTCGCGGAATCTGACCGCAACTGCGGTCCCTATATAACTTATTAAAATTCGCTTTTGCAGAAGATATCTGCATCTGCGGAAGCGTACCTGCGCAAGGACTTACGCTTCTGCGGACCCAGCTCACCAAATCCCATTTCACACATGCGGGCATGCCCCTAACAAGTGCAGTTGCACCATAACTCAGATGTTCATCAGCAATCATCCCAAGTCCAAAATGATCCTGATTTCAATCTGAATCACACCCGGGGGCCCTCGGGACCCCGTCCAAACATACCATCAAGTCCCAAAACACAACATGAACCTAGTTGAGACCTTAAATCACATCAAACAACATCAAATCTACTAATCACACCCCAATTCAAGCCTATTGAGTCAATGAACGTTCAACTTCACAAATTAATGTTGAATCATACCAAACCAACTCCGAATGCGCTCAAATTTTGCATGCAAGCCCCAAATGACACAACGGACCTATACCAACTCTCGAGATCACAATCATAGACCAATATCAAGAAAGTAACCTTTGGTCAAACCTATCAACTTTCCAAATCTTCAACCTTTGTAACATTTGCCATATAGCCTCAGACCAAACTACGGACCTCCAAATCAATATACAGACATACACCTAAGTCAAAAGTCACCCGTAAGAAGCTATTGGAACCATGAAAACACCATTCTTGAGACGTATACACAAGAGTCAAACTTCAGTCAACTCGGTCAACTTAAGCTTTCAACTTTGGGACTAAGTGTCCTAATTCACTCTGAAACTCAATCGAAACCAAACCTACTACCCGGGAAAATCACATAACCACAATTGATTATAGAGGAGGTAATAATTTGGGGAACGGCGATAAGAAGCTCAAAACAACTGCCGGATCGTTATAGAATCTGTGGTGCACTGGTGGCAGCTAGAGGTGCACTAAAGGCTAGCTGCTCAAGACGAGACCTATAAGAACCACGGCTGGTCAAAGTACCACGTGATGCCTGAAGTGCTGACTGAACCAGCATGATACGATGCCCTCTATAAAAAAGACCCTGGCCTCCAGATTAGGTACTACTGAAACCACCAAAATGACGAGGTCTCTTCTCATATATTGCCTCACTACACTAACCATGAACTCTCTCGTCCTCAATCTCTCTGGCCATCTGTAACCTGATACTATAGGTACATCCATCTATAAATCTTCTCACTACCTCCCTCTCAGTAGGGATCAAGACAACGGCATGTCGAGATAAATCCACGAATCTGGTCTTGTACTGGGTAAGAGTCATGCTGCCCTGCTGGAGGCGCTCAAACTGGCTACGGTAGTCCTTTCTTAGAGCGAAGGGGATGAACTTTTCCTTAAATAGTTGTGAGAATGATCCCAATTGAGTGGAGGTGAACCTGCTGGTCTACCTCGAACATACTCCTACCATCATCTCTTGGCGGAGTCATGCATATGAAACACTACGAAATCAATTTTATTAGACTCTACTATACCCATGTTGCATAGTACCTCGTGGCAACGGTCTATGAAATCATATGGGTCCTCGAAAGGTGTACCACAAAATCGAATAGGAAATAGCTTTGTGAATTTGTCCAACCTCTTCAGCCCCTTGGACGACACAGTGAGTCCCTCCCTATGCTGTGTAGCAATGACAGGCTGAACTGCTCCAACTAATGGAACTGCCGGAGTCGGATATCCGTGAGCCATATTCTCGAGTGTGCGAGTGGGGGGAGTCTGGGCTCCTCCCCCAGCTTGAGAGACGGCTGGCGCCATACGAAACACTCTAGCCCGGGCGACTCTCTCCATAAGGCCGACCAGGCGGACTAGAGCATCTAGAAGTATGGTAGTGGCTATGAACCCGTCCTAGACCTGAGATGGTTGAACCGGTGCAATTTGAACAAGGATCTCCACCTCCTGCTCGATCTGAGGCTCTACAATTGGTGCTGTTGTGCATGCTCTAGGCTGAGATCTACCTCTACCTCTGCCTCTACCTCTGCCCCTACCTTGGCCCCACCCCCTACCCCTAATAATGGCTGCAACCTAGGGCTCTGGCTCATAGACCTCTGTGGATGTTGTGCGTGTACTCACCATCTGTGAGAGAACTAATGTTGAATAATTCTAACTCAATGATAGACTGTACCGTCTTCGTACCAATCCTCCACTCTACTAAGCTTGCTCATTACTCATGAGGCCTAGGCAACCTAGGGCTCTGATACAAACTTGTCACGACTTGAAATCCTAATCGCAGGGCCGTGATGGTGCCTAGCGATCACTTGTTAAGCAAACCAACTTTAGTACACAACTATTCATTTTAAAACCAAATTGAAAGCAATTTCATGAGAACTAAAGCTCTAAAATTTTAAAATGAATATAATAACTCCAAATACTGACTATTCGAATCTCGGATTCTGGTGTTACAAGTACATCAGCATTCCAAAAGTGCTACAATCAATGTCTGAACAAAAATACAATTGTTTGAAACAAATTAAATAGTAAACTAAATGAGGAAGGGGACTTCAGGGACTGCGAACGTCATGCATCTCTTCCTCAAGTCTCCATGAAAAGCTAATACGAGCTAGCCTTCACTAACTGGTGCTAGGACAAACACGAGAATCTACACAAGAAGTGCAGAAGTATAGTATGAGTACAACCGACCCCATATACACCGTAAGCGCCGAGCCTAACCTCGATGAAGTAATGACGAGGCTATAAGATGTCACCCACTATAAACATGTACGAATAAAATGAATTAACCATAAAACAGAGAAAACAAGCATAACATGTAAACTATAATAGGAAATACATAATACAAGGCCCCAGAATAACATCAAAGCTCAATTTTCTCAATACAACACGGATCAGAACCAACAGTTAAGAGTAGTCAATATGTCTTCTCGGTTTTAGCACGCAACCCGATCCACAAATATATATACATAACATGTCTTTTGTGTTGCGGCGTGCAATCGGATCCACAAATATAAAATGTCTTCTTCTCGGTGCGTAACCCAATCCACAAATATATATAAATAACATGTCTTCTCCATTGCGGTGGTATATCTAAACACACACACACATACAATGTATTCTCTATTTTGAAGCACAACCCGATCTACAAATATATATATTTATAAAATACCGTTGCAGAGTACAATCCTATCCCAAACAGTAATACTAGTGTACGTTGCAGCGTGCAACCCGATCCTACACAAATATATATATATATATATATATATATAGAGAGAGAGAGCATTGCTTCTCCATATATATATTTATATATGTAGGGCCTCGTAAAATTTTAGCTAAAACCCGAGGTTTCGTGATACCAAGTTAGACTTATGTGTTGATGATTGTACAGATAGTTCCTCGCCTCGGTACAAAACTTTTGGGTTGAACAGCTCGTTGGGAATTGAAGAAATTTTGGCAGAGTAGCGCCTTTCTGCAGTCCATTCTACAGTCGTAGAACTGATATGTGGACCTCAGATCTGCCGTAAAGTGAAGCAGAGGACTGGGCAAAACAGGGATGATATTTTTGCCGTCAATTATGTAGCCTCATAATCTTTTAGCGGGCTGCACAATCCATTGCATATCCAGCATGAATAATTCCTTAGGAGAGTTCCGCGGCGCATTATGCAACCGTAGACTTGCCGCATACCTAACCCGAACAACCTAGGTTTGGGACCCTTTTTTGTAGTCCCCTTTGCAGGCTGCGTACCTATTTTGCGATCCAGTCCGCGACCGCATACCCAGCTTCGTAGAGTTTAAGTTTTAAAAATTTCACTCGATCCAATTTTCATAAAAACAACTTGTGGGTTATTTTGGCTGGTCCTAACTGATTTTAGAGAGAGAAGGGGGTGGTCTAGAGTGATAGTTGGAAGTTCCTAAGGTCCCTGATCAGGTCTTGAAGAATTCACAAGAAAAAGTCACGAAGTCTTCATCCAAGAGGTAAGATTCCATACCATAGTCTTCAATTTTGAGTTTGGGGTAGAAGATGTGTAATAGGGAGTGTAATTCTTAGGTGTGGGGGTGTTATCTATACATGCATGAACCAACAAAGTTGTAGGAAGGTTCTTGAGCTAGAAAAGCGTAGATATTGGGTTGGGGATGAAGGAATGCACCGTGGGAGGTCCTTGAAACCTTAATGCAGACCTAGTGTTCGATCAAATTCTCAAATGAGCTGGAACTATGAACTCCGTCCTAATTTGTGTTCAATTTTGCTATATCTCAAAATACATCGAAGTGGCTAAGAATTTCGGAAAATCGTAGTAATTTAGAAAGCTCAAGGCGAGGGATGTTGGCTAAACTCTTCCCTTTGAATTGAACCCCAGAATATCCTTGTAAGTCCCAAGTTGTTCATTATGAATTGGTTATTCCGAATAAGCCTTGTGTCAAAAGATATATGTTCAGTATTTAATCCAATGTTCTTGTTATGTTATATTCTATTTGAAAATGTTCTTGAAGCATGGGTTGCATATTCCAATGTTGTATCTTTAAGTCATGATTCTAATGAAGGTTATTATGTCAAATTGTGTAAGAAATCTCAATGTGTTTAACATTTTTATTTGCTCAATATGTGGACTTAAAGTCTTGAATAGAAATGCTCTGTTGTTGGTGATCCGTGATTATTGTTACGCGGCGCCTTCCTGATGTTCTTTAGAAGGGCGACGTAAGGCTAGGCAATCGATGTCAGTACGATTGCCGTCCGCCAACTGAGGTCCCCTCCGCACGCTAGACTAGATTGTCAGTGCCGTGCGGGAAAACCAATATCGTAGGCAACGAGAGAATTGACAGCAACGGAAGCTTTTGATGAATTTTTGATGATTGTATTGAAAATGCTGAAAGCTATTACAAAGCTAATGCGGTGTCGAGGGGGTGAGACACCAGTACAGAGAGTTGAATGCTTGCTGAAAATGTTTGAATGCTGATACCCCCCTAATAATGCTTAAAATAAATAAACCAAAATTACAAGAGTAGACCTAAATGAGCTGGAGGAGCACAATGAATATAAAACAAGTAAACCTATTCTATATTTACAATGAAAGGAACTTAGTCTTCTATGATGTAGAATAACTAAATCCAATGGCAGCAACTTTGTCTTGAGGATCAGGGTCTGCGCGCGCGGCACTATTGATGATGGCCCGCGGCGGGGCGCTGGCACTTGTGCTTGGATCATGATGGATGCGCGCGGGCTTGGCTATGCGCACGGCATCGCTTATCTGTGCGGCATTGTCTGCGTGCGCAGCATTGTTGACACTCGCAAGCCGCTGGGTGCCGGCAAGGAGTGTTGGTGGGGCGACAGAGGCACTTGCGCACTTGTCACTTGGCGCGGCCAAGACCACGGGGTCGACCGTGGCGCTAGGCTTTGAGAGGCTTGCTAGGACGCCACGGGGCGCGTCCAAGAGGTCATGGGGCGAGGCCGAAAAGCCGCTCATGACATTATGTTTGAAATTGAAAGAGATGAATATGAAATATGAAATACGGCCAACGTAGCAAGAATGATATTACATTTGTGGCCACTAGTGCAAATGAAACTAAGAAACGTTTAAAAGATGTTGAAATTAGTTTTGAATCCTTTTAACAAATAAACACCCTGGGAATAGCATTTGTCACAGAGGAAGGGTAGATTGAAATAATCTAACCCCAAAACTACACGTGCCGGTGTAAAAGTAAATTTTGATTGTACACCTTTTATAGGGATAAGATTTATGTGATGAGAATATTTCCCTTTATTGGGATGAGACAATTGCTGTAAAAGGTGATGTCGATCCATGCGGCATTGTGGTGAGGCGGCCTAGCCGGTCGGGTCGTGATCGGATGCCATGCCGCACAAATTGTGGTGATTATGCTTGAAATTATTTTTGAGATAGTGATTGAAATCGTGATAATGATTGTGATTGTGGTTGATGTCTTTTGATGAGACGGAGTAGCCGATCGGGCCGTGATTGGACTCCGTCCTAAAATCACGGTGGTATATCTGTGCTAAGATCTCCCAACCTAAAATAATGGAAATTTACTTGACACTTATCTTGCTCCTAATTTGATGTTTTAGTATTGTCTGAGGCATTAATTGATTTATGACTGTCCTTTCTTGTGTTATCATTTGTTCTAACAAGAGGGTGTTTAGTCTTACATACTAGTACTATTACATATGCAATAACGTCCCTTTTGCCGGGGGTGCTGCATCTTTAATGGATGCAAGTGCTTCCGCAGCAGGTGGCATTGATCATTGATAGAAGTACACCCTCTTCTCAGCAGATTTGGTGAGCCCCATTTCATTCAGGGTTGTGTATTTTTTATCCCACGTGTATTATGTTTTGAGGTTTATCTGGGGCCCTGTTGCCGGCGTTATCGTAGTATTTTGTATCCGTATAGGCTCCGTAGACACTGTGTGGGTTGTCTATGGGTTTTGGGAAAGTCAAACTAGCCTTGTCTTGGTTGAATCACTAGTTGTACTTTAACTATGATTAGGTATATGTTTCGAGACTATAAAATGAAGTGACTAATGGTAATGGAATTGGAATTGTTCATGGAATCCACTCAATGTTTAATTAATGATATAAATATCTTCTCTTTATTTATGGGCGAGTTCGGCAAAAGGTATTGTAAAGGCTTGCTTGACCGGGGTATTTTGATTGAGCACCAGTTGCGCTCCCCAAGGTTAGGGCTTGAAAAACTTGGTATCAGAGCCTAACATTTTAAAGTGTCATAGGATGTCTCGGAGCCGTGCCTAGTAGATTCCTTCCTATCGGTGTGTTGTCGACCACATCAATAATGAGGAGGCTACTTGGGCATTTAGGAAATACCCTTATTTGATGTTCTTGATTGTGCAATAAAGCTGATTGTAAGATTGTTCCTCCTTTATTTCATGCATTGCTCTAATTTTCAGTACACGACACCTAGGAAGAAAGCTAGAACTGGCCAACGAGCCAATGCCACCTCGGCAGTTGCAGTTGATCCTTTACTTGATGATGCGGGTGAGAAATCGAGGGGTGAGAATATTGCCCCGACTAGTACACTGCCTGATTCCACCACACCTTATTAGACTGCACCAATTCCTGCACCTACTGAGCGTGCAGTTCAACCTCCATCCCCAGCTTCCGATCTTGATCTTTCGGAGGGTGGTCTTAGGGGAGCCATACAGATGTTGGCTAAGTTAGTGGCTTCTCAGACCCAAAGATCAAATGTTGTGCCTACTTCTTCCAGTCGGCCAGGGGAATCTGCTAGTTCCAGGGTGAACAAGTTTCTTCAATTAGATCCTCCAGTGTTCACGAGTACTAATCCCGACGAGGACCCTAGGACATCATTAATGAGATGCACAAGAAACTTTGAGTTACGCGTGCTACTGGGACAGAAGCAGCGGAGTTGGCTTCCTACCACTTGAAAGAGGTGGCATATTCTTGGTTAGAATTGTCGGAGGAGTCCCATGAGGAGGGGAGCCCTACGGCGAAGTGGAATAAGTTCACCGACACTTTCATGGATCATTTCTTGCCTGCTGAGACTAAGGCAGCCCATGATGCTAAGTTTGAGAGCTTAAGGCAAGGTAGCCTCAATGTGTGGGAGTACCATATGAAATATGTATGCCTGTCCAAGTATGCTATACTCATGCTGCCGACTATGGAGGTGAGAGTCCACTGCTTTGTGCAGGGCCTTAGCCCATTCATTATTAATGAGTCCGCTACAACTGCCTTGAGTTCTGATATGAACTATAGGAAGATAGTGGCATTAGCTCAAGCTACAGAGAATCGTATGTTGAAGAATAAAATGGAGCGAGAGGGTATCAGCAAGGTCTGCTCCATGGGTAACTTTGATGGTTCGTTTGGTGGTGGTGGTGGTAGGTCAGCATTCAAGGGAGGGTCATTAGGGCCATTTGAGTCTTTTGCTCAGTCTTTAGTCACTGCACCGCCGTCGCGGCCCAGTCAGCAGCAGTAGAGTCATTATAGGCCCGGTCAGGGCAACAGGAGGTCCTACCAGCAGGGTCGGCCTTGTAGGAGATCCAGTAGCAGCAAAGGCCCCCGTACCCTAAGTGGGGAAAGATGCACTTGGGAATCTGCTACATGGACCTACCCATATGCTATGGGTGCGGATTGAGGGGTGATATTCAGAGGAATTGCTATTCATCCCACTAGGGTATGGGCAGGGTATGGCACAGCCAGGCAGTTCTGTAGCTACTATATCCGCAGTATCTCCTCCAGCTCGAGGCACTCTACCATCCGCAGGGCGTGGTGCATCTAGGGGTGGTACTAGAGTTCGGGAGGACCCAGCCGTTTCTACGCTATGAATGGTCCCTAGAGTTCAGAGGCTTCACCAGATCTTGTCACGGGTACATTGATTGTCCAATCTCATGATGTGTACACTATTATTGATCTTGGTTTCACTATGCCCTATGTCACTCCTTATGTTTCTATGGAATTTGTGATACAACTTGAACAGCTTCATCAGTCATTCTCTATATCTACTTCGGTTGGTGAGTCTATTGTGGCCACGCAGATTATAGTGATTGTGTTGTCACGGTGCGTGGTCGGGACACCTTGGCGGATCTCATTGAATTAAGGATGGTCGATTTTGATGTAATGATAGGGATGGACTGGCTTTATTCATGTTTTGCCAAGCTTGACTACTGAACGAGAATCGTTAGGTTTGAATTTCCAAATGAGTCAGTGATTGAATTGAAGGGGATAATGTGGTGCCGAAGGGTGGGTTTATTTATTATCTTAAGACCACAAAGATGATTAACAAGGGGTGTATTTACTATTTTGTCCGAGTTACGGACACCGATGTTGAGACACATGCCCTTGAGTCCGTGCTGGTTATGAATGAATTTTGTCTTTCTTGATGAGCTCCCTGGGATTCCACCAGATAGGGAGATTGATTTTGGGATTGATGTGATGTTGGGCGTGCAGCTTATATCTATTCCACCCTACAGAATGGCACCATCAGAATTGAAGTAGCTAAAGGAACAATTGAAGAGTTTGTTAGAGAAAGGTTTCATTCGGCCGAGTGTGTCACCTTGGGGCACACTAATTCTATTTGTAAGAAAGAAGGATGGGTCGCTAAGAATGTGTATTGCCTATCGGCAGCTCAACTAGGTTACAATAAAAAATAAGTATCCACTTGCACGGATAGATGACTTGTTTGACCAAATGTAAGGTGCTAAGTATTTCTACAACATTGAATTAAGATCCAAGTATCACCAATGAAGATTAGGGAGCAGGATATTCCGAACAGCTTTCAGGACCCGATATGGGTAGTATGAATTCCTGGTTATGTCTTCCGGGGTAACAAATGCCCCCGCACCTTTCATGGATCTTATGAATCGAGTCTTCAAGCATTGTTTGTGATAGTGTTTATTGATGATATCCTTGTACATTTGCGATGTCGAGAGGACCATGCCAAACATCTCAGGGCTGTTTTGCAGACCCTGTATCAGCACTAGTTATATGCAAAGTTTTCACAATGTGAATTTTGGCTCGAATCTATCACGTTCTTGGGTCATGATGTTTCTAGATAAGGAATTAAGGCTGATCCTTAGAAGATTGAAGCTGTGAAGAACTGGCCTAGACCTAGTACCCCACTTGAGATTCGTAGTTTCTTGGGCTTAGCTGGATATTACGAGACGTTTGTGGAGGCGTTCTCTACCCTTGCCTCTCCGTTGACTAAATTGAGGCATAAGGCGGTTAAGTTCTAATGGTCAGATGCTCGTGAAAGGAGCTTCCGAGAGTTGAAATCGAGATTGACTACGAAACCAGTGTTGACTCTACCAGACAGTATAAGATGGGTTTGTGGTATATTGCGGATGCTTTAAGAAACAGACTAAGGTGTGTATTAATGCAACATGGCAAGGTGATAGCGATGATCTTTGCGTTGAAGATTTGGCGTCATTATTTGTATGGGGTCCGTGTGGATATATTCACGGACCAAAAGAGCCTTCAATATATTTTAAAACATAATGAATTGAACTTGAGGCAGAGAAGATGGCTTGAGTCACTTAAGGATTACGACATCGATATCCTATATCATCTAGGAAAGGCTAATGTTGTGGAGGATGCTCTTAGCCGGAAATCTATGGGTAGTTTGGCTCACTTGGAGGCATTTCAAAGGTCGTTGGCCAAGGAGGTTCATTGGTTGGCTAGTTTGGGAGTTGGTCTTGCAGATTCTAGTGAAGGAGAGGTAATTGTGCAAAATAGGGCTGAATCGTTGCTTGTGGTGGAAGTCAGGGAGAAGCAATACAACGATCCATTGTTTGTACAATTGAAGGAGGGGATTCATAAACATAAGAACATGGCTTTTTCTCTTGGCATGGATGATGGTACACTAAGGTACCAAGGGCGACTATGTGTTCCAAATGTTGATGGTCTCTTGGAAAGAATCATGATCGAGGTTCACACTTCTAGGTACCCCGTGCACCCGGGCTCTACAAAGATGTAACATGATCTTAGGGAAGTCTACTGGTTGAATGATATGAAGAGGAATTTAGCGTACTTTGTGGCAAGATGTCCAAATTGTTAGCAAGTGAAGGCCGAGAACGAAAGGCCCGATGGGTTGGCAGAAAACATAGAAATTCCAATGTGGAAGTGGGAGATGATCAATATGGACTTTTTGGTGGGACTACCTCGCACGCCTCGCTAGTTTGACTCTATTTGGGAAATTGTGGACCAACTCACGAAATCATCACATTTCTTACCTGTTATGGCTACCAACACAGCAGAACAATATTCTTAGTTGTATATCAGGGAAATAGTCAGGTTGCATGGCACTCGAGTTTCTACTATCTCATATCGAGGGGCATAGTTCACGGCTAATTTGTGGAAGCAATTCAACAAGGTTTGGGTGCTATGGTGAATCTTAGTACAACCTTTCACCCACAGACTGACGGGAAGGAGCGGACTATTCAGACGCTTGAGGATATGTTGCGCGCTTATGTTCTTGACTTCAAGGGTAGATGGGATGATCATTTGCCACTCATAGAATTTGCCTACAACAAAAATTATCATGCTAGCATTCAAATGGCACTGTTCAAGTCTTTAGTTTGTAGGAGATGTAGATATCCCATAGGATGGTTCGAGATTGGGGAAGCAGAGCTGATAAGGACAGACCTCGTACATCAGGATATGGAGAAGGTTAAGATCATTACGGAACGGTTGAAAACTTCTCAGAGTCATCAAAAGTCTTATTCGGATGTTCGTCGCAGGGATTTGGAGTTTATAGAGGGTGATTGGGTATTCTTGAAGGTTTCTCCCACGAAGGATGTAATGCGGTTTGTTAAGAAGGGGAAGTTGAGTCCGAGGTATGTCGGACTGTACAGAATCATTTAGAGGATTGGTCGTGTGGCTTACAATCTTGAACTACCTTCAGAGATGTCTTTAGTGCACCCGGTGTTTCACGTATCCATGTGGAAGAAGGTGGTTGGAGATCTCTCGTTTATTGTTCCAGTTGAGGCTATTGAGGTTAATGAGGAATTGAAATATGAAGATATTCCAGTTGCCATTCTTGATAGGCAAGTCTTAAGCTGAGAAATACAAAAATTGCCTCTGTGAAAGTCATACTGAAACCAACAGGTTGAAGAAGCCACCGGGGAGGCCGAGGAATAGATGTAGAAGAAGTACCCCCATTTGTTTGAATAGCTATGTAATCGATTCTATGAAATTGTTCCATGCAAATTATGTATCATTTGTACAGTTGGTGTTAAGTGTGTTCCTTTTTGGTGATATATTGCTCGTGAGGCCACGGTTGGCATTGTTTTTCTGTTATGTTGCATCATTGGTTCATATATATGTGGTTAGGGTAGGTTTCTAGGATTCTCTATCAGGTGGATAGACCTAATTACATGGGAAACTCAGGCCAAATTTTTGGAAATTTAGGGAGTTAGTCAAAAAAATTTGGAAGTGCTGTTGTGTCGAATAGAAGCTGAGTCACATTGGTTTCTAATGGCGTATTTTGACCCCCATTCTAGGATGAATGATCTTACGTGAGGGAGGATGTAAGGCACCGAAAAATTTCACCTAAAACCCGGGGTACAGATTTTTGGGTTGAACAGCGCACTGGGGAGTTGAAGAAAATTTTTTGCAGAGTAGGGCATTTTTGCGGTCCATTCTATGATCGCATAACTGATATGCAGACGTAGATCCGCCACAAAATGAAGTAGAGAATTGGGCAAAGGATGATATTTTTGCGGTCAATTATGCGGCTGCATAATCCTTTGGCGGGCTGCACAATCCATCACAGATCGAGCATGAAGAATTATGGAGGGGAGTTCTGCGGTGCATTATGTTACACCTTGTGTGTTCGTGCGTTATCGTATCATAAGGTTGCTAACATGGTAAGAAGGTATTTTTTTTTTGAGGTATTTAAATAGGATGATAGTCATACGTTAAGTTTTGAAGTCAAATGAGTTGTGACACGGAAGTTGAAAAAAGGTTTGTCGCAAGTTACGCTTGTAAATTTCACTGAAATTTGGGTCAAATGTGAAAGAGCTTTTCTCTCAATATACTTAGAGTTATGGGGTGATCCACCTATCAAATCGAAGATCTACGAGTCTAGTTTCCAGCGCATTTAACTGTTTGTCGATACAACATCCGAGTAGAGAGAAATTCGCATTTCCTTACAAGGGTGCAAACTGCCACAGAACAGTGGGCCCCACTTAAGTGATATAAATAGAGGCCTCCAACGTTGTTGGCCCTCATTTTCATCAAGACTAAACCATAGATCATCCCTTATACTCTCCCAAATTATTCTCCATCAATCACAATCAATTTCAAAGGCAAATAAAGTGATTGCAACATAAGGAATCACATGACAATCATAATATCGTAGACTTCTCGTTGTTTTGATTTTCGGAAGAAAGCTTTGTCTTGAAATAACTCAAGATGTAGAGTATTATTCAACTTTTAAGGTATGATTTAACCTTCTCTTCATCTCTTTGAGCCTTACAAGTAATTAAACCTAGAAATTGGGTAGAAACCCCCATAGAATGAGCTTTTGCGATTCTTATGAACTCTTATGGACTTGGCTTTCTTGTTGGGCTGTTTTATATAGTTTTAACATGTTGCTTGGAGTTATGGTGGTATGGATAGTATTGCATTGATGAGGGGGAGTAGGAAAGTAAAAAAATTTTGTAGTGCTTTGCGGGAAAATTGAGCTACAAAAGAGCCTACGAACTTATGCCCGCGAGTTGCTTGCTTAAATGTCTAAGTGAAGACTCTCATGAGCTATGAATTTGATTTGATCTCGAATAGTTCATTTTTTGTAGGTAGCCATTCATAAGGTATTCAAGGACCCGGAAGACGCGTATTGCTCTATCAACGAGGTATGTAGGGTCCTTTATATCTTTCGGCATGACTAGAATTCGAATGAACGTTTATTGGATTGTTTCATCAAATTCGAACTGCTCCACTCCAAATTGATAAATATGATTAAATCTACCCTTTTCACATGAATGACTCATATCGAAGAAGATTTAAGTATTCTCATCCTTCATTGTTCATCAGTCAAAGAGAATTAAAAATTCTTTTGTTCGTTCTTTTTCCGACGTCCATATTGATCATGGTTATTGATAGTTTGAACATGATGTCTACTTCAAATAAATACGTACTACGTAACTTCCATGTTTCTTGTGCTGGTTGTCTCATGGTTGGAAACCAAAGGACGTAGGAACAATAAAGATAGTCGAAGGATAACGACAATAGGTCACTTCGACTCTTGTCATGATATCTCTTCTGAGGTCGGTCTTGCATTGCACTTATATATATATATGTGTGTGTTTATTTTCATTACCGAGCCGCGCTATAGTCGGCTGGGTAGGCACTTATATGTGCACCTAGACATGTTTCTTCTTTACCGAGCCGTGTTGTAGGCGGCCGAGTAGGCATGTAGCTGTGCATTGCCACTGATCAGTTGAGCAGAGATGATGTTGTGATGATGAGCTCACCCCACAGAGGGATTTATTATTATTGTTATATGATATGATATATATACCTCCACAGTGAGGTATGATTTTACGAGCACGCATTTACATTTATGTTGTGGATATGGTCACCCTCAGTGGCTTTGAACAGAGTTTCAGGTTGTTTGTAAATCTCTTCTCATATTATTTACCTTATTTGTTCTTGTCCTTGCCGCCCTACATATTCAGTACATATTTTGTATTGACGTCGTTTGTGCGTTGTGTTCATGCCCACAGGTGCTGATAGACGGGCCGACGTGCCTCCGTAGTAGGACACTAAGATCAGCGGTTGGGTGTAGCACTCCACTTCTTCGGAGTTGCTAGTTGTGACTATATAGGTACAGATGCATATGTATATGTATTGTTTTGGGTTATGTTGGGGCCCTATCACGACTTGTTGATATTGTGTTGCTCTTTTAGAGGCTTGCAGACTAGTTGTCAATGTATATATGTTTTGCATGGCCTTGTTGGCCCCCTGTACAGTTGGCATGACTATATAGTCTTGTTGGCCTTAGCTATATATATGTGTATATATATATAGGTTGTTGTTGGGTTCTTCTGTGTGTAGGATTATATATTTGGTTCTTGTTAGTGTCATATTGCAGCCTTGTCGGCCTATTATTCATATTACATGTCACAGATGCTATGGTTGGTTCGCTCGGGCCTTCGGGTGCCGAGTGCCGGTCACACTCCCCAAAGTTGGGGTATGACAAACTTGGTATCAGAGCAGGTCTGTCCTAGGGAGTCCGCAAGCCGTATCTAGTAAAGTCTTGGTTATGGGTCTGTTGTGCACCACACTTATAAACAGGAGGCTGCAGGATATTTAGGAAGAATTCCCTTTTTCTTGATCTAGATCGTGCGATTGAGCTAATCCGTAAGTGTTCACTTTGAACCTTTATTTTTTTATATTCTCAGCGATGCCTAACACTACTAGACGGCAGGCGGCTATGCAATTTATACAGAGACTAGATGAAGAGGCGAGAGGAGGTATCAGTCAGCCGCCGCCCGATAATTTGGATGAGTAGGAGCCTCATAACGAGGCTGACTCTCAGGCTTCTGGAGCAGCACCTCCACCCCCTCTTGGGGGGCAGGGGAGAGCCTATGTACCTCCGGTTCCTCCTCCCATTGCACCTGATCAGGATTTGGATATGCGGAGCACAGTGCAGTTATTGACTTGACTTGTGGCCTCTCAAGCCCACCGTCAGGCTCCAGATACGGGTGACAGAGTAGTGAGTGCAAGGGCACGAGACTTCATGTACTTGTCACCTCCAGAATTTACAGGGACAAACCCGAATGCTGATCCACAGGAATTCTTAAATCGTATGCAGCGGACTCTGAGGCTTATGCAGGGTATTGATACTGAGTCTGTAGAGCTTACTTCTTATAGGTTGCGGGATGTTGCTATAGATTGGTACGAGCCCTGGAAGCAGTCCCGAGGACCCCGTGCTCCACCGGCGACATGGAGAGAATTTTCTGAGGCATTTATGCAGCACTATCTACCCATTGAAATTCGTCGTGCCCGACGGGATCGGTTTCTGCGTTTGGAGCAAGGTAATATGAGTGTTAGGGAGTATATCATGCAGTTTAATTCTATGGCCAGATATGCTCCTACTGTTGTAGCTGATATGACCGATCGAGTGCACCAGTTCATAGGTGGTTTAGGGCCACATTTGATCAATGAGTGTACCACAGTTGCTCTCTATCCGAGAATGGATATTGCTCGCATACAGGCCTATGCACAAAACTTAGAGGATCGTAAGAGGCAGCAGCGGGTTGATTGAGAGCGGGATAGAGGTCAGCATAAGAGGGCCCGATCTGCGAGTGATTCGGGGAATTTCAGAGGTGGACCTAAGCCGCAGTTTTCTAGACGTTCATCTTATCCGGCAGCCAGTGCACCACCGTAGTTTCAGGGTCAATGACATGATTGGACCACTTATTCTGGTCAGGATCAGAGTAAGAGTTCGCGGATATCAGGCCCGCAGTTTAGAGGCGAGCCTAGCCAGACCAGGCCTCTAGTGTCCTATTGTGATCGATGTGGTAGGGCTCATTTTGGGATGTGTCGTCAGGATACTGATGTATGTTATGCGTGTGGACAGCCCGGTCAAATTATGAAATATTGTCCGAGGGGAAGCGGTGGTGGTATGGCTCAGCCAACGGCATTTGGAGCGAGTTCTTCTTCTTCAGTGCACCCTTCTGGGCAGAGTATGCGGACATTGGCTGGCAGGTGTAGAGGCAAAGGAGGAGTGTCCAGTTCAGGCGGTCAGCAGAACCGTATATATGCAATGTCGGGCCGTCAGGACTTAGAGTCATCTCCGGATGTGGTTACAGCTATATTATCTGTCTTTTCCACTAATATGTATGCCTTGATAGATCCCGGTTCTACATTGTCGTATATTTCTCCGTTTGTTGCTAGCAAGTGTAATAAAGGGCCTGAATTATTACGTAAGTCATTTGAGGTATCTACGCCCGTGGGTGAGCCTGTGATAGTTAAACGGGTATATCGAGATTGTGATGTGATGATTTATGACCACCATACGTTAGTTGATTTTCATGAATTGGAGATGGTTGATTTTGATATTATCATGGGTATGGATTGGCTGGCTTCTTGCTATGCTAATGTAGATTGCCGGGCGAAGATTGTTCATTTTAATTTTCCAGGCGAGCCTGTTATTGAGTGGAAGGGCAATGTTGCAGCGCCAAAAGGGATGTTTATTTCTTACCTTAAGGCTCAGAAGATGATTACGAAAGGATATATTTATCATCTGGTGCGAGTGCAAGATATGGAGGCGAAACCTCCAATTCTTCAGTCAGTTCCTCTTGTTAATGAATTCCCTGATGTATTTCCTGATGAACTTCCTGGCCTTCCTCCCGAAAGGGAAATCGACTTTGCTATTGATGTACTTCTAGATACTCAGCCTATATCTATTCCTCCGTATAGAATGGCCCCTGCTGAATTAAAAGAATTGAAAGTTCAATTGAAGGATCTTCTAGATAAAGGTTTTATCAGGCCCAGTACTTCTCCGTGGGGTGCACCGGTGCTGTTTGTTCGTAAGAAAGACGATTTGTTGAGAATGTGTATTGATTATCGTCAGCTCAACAAGGTGACTATTAAGAACAAGTACCCCCTTCCCATAATCGATGATTTATTTGATCAATTACAGCGCGCGAAGTACTTTTCCAAGATTGATCTTCGGTCTGGATATCATCAGTTGCGAGTCAAAGAGCAAGATATCCCAAAAATGGCTTTTCGGACCAGATATGCCCATTATGAATTTCTTGTCATGTCCTTCGGTCTCACTAATGCACCAGCAGTTTTTATGGATTTAATGAATCGGGTTTTCAAGCCATTTCTTGACATCTTTGTGATTGTGTTCATTGATGATATTCTGATATACTCTAGATCAGAAGCGGAGCATGCAGATCATTTGCGAGTTGTATTGCAGACGCTGCAACATCATAAGTTGTATGCTAAATTCTCTAAATGCGAGTTTTGGTTGAATTCGGTGGCGTTCCTTGGACATATCGTCTCAGATGAGGGCATCAAGGTGGATGGTCAGAAGATCGAGGCAGTAAAGAATTGGCCGAGGCCTAAAACTCCTATGGAAGTGCGTAGTTTCTTGGGCTTAGCTGGCTATTGTTGAAGGTTTGTGGAGAATTTCTCTTCTATTGCTGCACCCTTGACGAAATTGACACAAAAAGCAGCTAAGTTTCAATGGTCTGATGCTTGTGAAAAGAGCTTTCAGGAATTGAAGACTCGATTAACGTCAGCGCCTGTTCTAGCACTTCCTGAAGGATCTGAAGGCTATGTGGTATACTGTGATGCGTCAAGGGTTGGATTGGGGTGTGTTTTGATGCAGCACGGCAAGGTTATAGCATATGCTTCAAGGCAATTAAGGAAGCATGAGCAGAATTACCCGACTCATGATCTCGAGTTGGCAGCCGTTATATTTGCCCTGAAAATATGGCATCATTATCTTTATGGAGTTCATGTTGATATTTACACAGATCATAAGAGTTTACAGTATATATTCAAGCAAAAAGAGTTAAACTTGAGACAACGAAGGTGGCTTGAATTACTAAAGGACTATGATATTGATATCTTGTACCATCCGGGAAAGGCAAACGTCGTAGCTGACGCATTGAGTCGTAAGTCCATGGGTAGTTTGAAACATGTGGAAGCTGATAAGCTAGAGATGACCAAAGATCTATATCGATTGTCTAGTCTGAGTGTGCGGTTACTTGACACAGGTGACGAGGGTGTTGTGGTTCAGAAAGCTGCGGAGTCATCGCTAGTAGCTGAAGTGAAAGCACGACAGTTTGAAGATCCCGAATTGGTTAAGATCAAGGAAGGCATCTCTTCTCAGAAAAAGCAATTGTTCGAGATATCAGATGACGGAGTTCTTAAATACAAAGGTCGATGGTGTGTACCTAATGTTGGGGAACNAAGAGCAAGATATTTCGAAAACGGCTTTTCGGACCAGATATGGACATTATGAATTTCTTGTCATGTCCTTCGGTCTCACTAATGCGCCAGCAGTTTTTATGGATTTAATGAATCGGGTCTTCAAGCCATTTCTTGACATCTTTGTGATTGTGTTCATTGATGATATTCTGATATACTCTAGATCAGAAGCGGAGCATGCAGATCATTTGCGAGTTGTATTGCAGACGCTGCAACATCATAAGTTGTATGCTAAATTCTCTAAATGCGAGTTTTGGTTGAATTCGGTGGCGTTCCTTGGACATATCGTCTCAGATGAGGGCATCAAGGTGGATGGTCAGAAGATCGAGGCAGTAAAGAATTGGCCGAGGCCTAAAACTCCTATGGAAGTGCGTAGTTTCTTGGGCTTAGCTGGCTATTGTTGAAGGTTTGTGGAGAATTTCTCTTCTATTGCTGCACCCTTGACGAAATTGACACATAAAGCAGCTAAGTTTCAATGGTCTAATGCTTGTGAAAAGAGCTTTCAGGAATTGAAGAGTCGATTAACGTCAGCGCCTGTTCTAGCACTTCCTGAAGGATCTGAAGTCTATGTGGTATACTGTGATACGTCAAGGGTTGGATTGGGATGTGTTTTGATGCAGCACGGCAAGGTTATAACATATGCTTCAAGGCAATTAAGGAAGCATGAGCAGAATTACCC
>MCJB01007779.1:193736-372743 GCA_002018475.1 Nicotiana obtusifolia | reverse complement strand
AAAGCAATTGTTCGAGATATCAGATGACGGAGTTTTTAAATACAAAGGTCGATGGTGTGTACCTAATGTTGGCGAACTTCGCAAGCAAATTATGACGGAGATTCACCAATCTCGGTATTCGGTTCATCCCGGTTCCACTAAGATGTACCATGACCTTCGTCAGTTATATTGGTGGAATGGCATGAGGAATGACATTGCTACATTTGTGGCTCAATGTCCGAATTGTTAGCAGGTTAAGGTTGAACACCAGAAACCTGGTGGATTGCTTCAGAATATTGAGATCCCAACATGGAAGTGGGAAGCTATTAATATGGACTTTATTACAGGGTTTCCCAGTTCTCGTCGGAAGTTCGATTCCATCTGGGTTATTGTGGACAGGCTTACAAAATCAGCCCACTTTTTGCCTGTCAAAACTACATACACAGCTGAAGATTATGCCAGATTGTATATCAAAGAGTAGTTCGATTACATGGAGTTCCAATTTCTATCATATCTGACAGAGGTGCGCAATTTACAGCCAATTTCTGGAGATCTTTCCAAGAAGGGTTGGGTACTCATATTAGTCTTAGCACAGCTTTCCATCCACAGACAGACGGACAGGCCGAACGTACTATTCAAACGCTCGAGGACATGTTACGAGCCTGTGTATTGGACTTCAAAGGAAGCTGGGAAGATCATTTGCCACTTATTGAGTTTGCCTACAATAATAGCTACCACTCTAGCATACAGATGGCGCCATATGAGGCTTTATACGGGCGGAAGTGCAGGTCCCCTATTGGTTGGTTCGATGTCGGTGAAACAAAGTTATTAGGACCTGAGTTGGTGCAACAAGTGGTAGAGAAAGTTAAGTTAATTCAAGAAAGTTTATTAACAGCTCAGAGCCGACAGAAGTCATACGCAGATAACCGACGTAGAGATCTAAAGTTTGCCGTGGGAGATTGGGTATTTTTGAAGGTATCGCCTATGAAAGGCATAATGAGATTTGTCAAGAAAGGAAAGCTTAGCCCCAGGTATGTCGGGCCGTATAAGATCGTGCAGAGAATTGGCCAAGTTGCTTATAAACTTGATTTGCCACCAGAGCTAGAGGAAGTCCATCCGGTATTTCATGTCTCCATGCTTCGTAAATGCTTAGGAGATCCTTCTCATATCACCCCTATTGAGGATATTCAAGTTACTGAGGACTTGTCGTACGAGGAAGTTCCTGTCGCCATCTTAGATCGTCAAGCTCGTAAATTGAGAACTAAGGAGGTAGCTTCGGTTAAGGTATTGTGGCGGAATAATAATGTAGAAGAGATGACGTGGGAGGCTGAAGAAGATATGAAAGCCCGATACCCTCATTTGTTCCAGACTTCAGGTTTACATTGACATCTTTGTACTACGACACTTCCTTTCTTATTTCCATTTCTCAAGCTATATATATATGTTGTGTTAGGTGCTATTGCTGAATCATGTGCAGCAATTACATCTCGGACCACGGTAGATGACAGTTAAGGTGAGTTATGGCTAACTTATTTTGATTTCTGCATACTTAGATGGTCGTGTGAGGCCAAATTGCAATTGTTATGTGTTGTGTGGCCCTGTGTGGCTTTGGATATTGGTTTGAGATGCTTGAAAGGTTTTGGATAGTCCTGTTTACAGAGGAAACTCTGTCAAAATTTTTAAAAATTCTGAGGGTTGAGATATCCCTCAACATTCGAGGACGAATGTTTTTAAGGGGGGAAAGATGTTACACCTTGTGTGTTCGTGCGTTGTCATATCGTAAGGTTGCTAATATGGTAAGAAGGTATTTTTTTGAGGTATTTAAATAGGATAATAGTCATACGTTAAGTTTTGAAGTCAAATGAGTTGTGACACGAAAGTTGAAAAAAGGTTTGTCGCAAGTTACGCTTGTAAATTTCATTGAAATTTGGGTCAAATGTGAAAGAGCTTTTCTCTCAATATACTTGGATTTATGGGGTGATCCACCTATCAAATCGAAGATCTATGAGTCGAGTTTCCAACGCATTTAACCGTTTGTCGATACGACATCCGAGTAGAGAGAAATTCGCATTTCCTTGCAAGGGTGCAAACTGCCACAAAACAGTGGGCCCCACTTAAGTGATATAAATAGAGGCCTCCAACGTTTTTGGCCCTCATTTTCATCAAGACTAAACCCTAGATCAGCCCTTATACTCTCCCAAATTATTCTCCATCAATCACAATCAATTTCAAAGGCAAATCAAGTGATTACAACATAAGGAATCACATGACAATCATAATATCGTAGACTTCTCGTTGTTTTGATTTTCGGAAGAAAGCTTTGTCTTGAAATAACTCAAGTTGTAGAATATTATTCAACTTTTAAGTTATGATTTAACCTTCTCTACATCTCTTTGAGCCTTACAAGTAATTAAACCTAAAAATTGGGTAGAAACCCCCATAGAATAAGCTTTTGCGATTCTTATGAACTCTTATGGACTTGGCTTTCTTGTTGGGCTGTTTTATGTAGTTTTATCATGTTGCTTGGAGTTATGGTGGTATGGATAGTATTGCACTGATAAGGGGGAGTAGGAAAGTAAAAAAAATTTGTAGTGCTTTGCGGGAAAATTGAGCTACAAAAGAGCCTACGAACTTATGCCCGCGAGTTGCTTGCTTAAATGTCTAAGTGAAGACTCTCATGAGCTATGAATTTGATTTGATCTCGAATAGTTCATTTTTTGTAGGTAGCCATTCATAAGGTATTCAAGGACCCGGAAGACGCGTATAGCTCTATCAACGAGGTATGTAGGGTCCTCCTTTATATCTTTCGGCATGACTAGAATTCGAATGAACGTTTATTGGATTGTTTCATCAAATTCGAACTGCTCCACTCCAAATTGATAAATATGATTAAATCTACCCTTTTCACAGGAATGACTCATATCGAAGAAGATTTAAGTATTCTCATCCTTCCTTGTTCATCACTCAAAGAGAATTAAAAATTCTTTTGTTCGTTCTTTTTCCGACGTCTATATTGATCATGGTTATTGATAGCTTGAACATGATGTCTACTTCAAATAAATCCGTACTACGTAACTTCCATGTTTCTTGTGCTGCTTGTCTCATGGTTGGAAACCAACGGACGTAGGAACAATAAAGATAGTCGAAGGATAACGACAATAGGTCACTTCGACTCTTGTCAGGATATATCTTCTGAGGTCGGTCTTGCATTGCACTTAAGTATATATATGTGTGTGTTTATTTTCATTACCGAGCCGCGCTATAGTTGGCCGGGTAGGCACTTATGTGTGCACCTAGACATGTTTCTTCTTTACCGAGCCGTGTTGAAGGCGGCCGGGTAGGCACGTAGCTGTGCACTGCCACTGATCAGTTGGGCAGAGATGATGTTGTGATGATGAGCTCACCCCACAGAAGGATTTATTATTATTGTTATATGATATGATATACATACCTCCACAGTGAGGAGTGATTTTACGAGCACGCATTTACATTTATGTTGTGGATATGGTCGCCCTCAGTGGCTTTGAACAGAGTTTCAGGTTGTTTATAAATCTCTTCTCATATTATTTACCTTATTTGTGCTTGTCCTTGCCGCCCTACATATTTAGTACATATTTCGTACTGACGTCTTTTGTGCGCTGTGTTCATGCCCACAGGTGATGATAGACGGGCCGGCGTGCCTCCGCAGTAGGACACTGAGATCAGCGGTTGAGTGTCGCACTCCAATTCTTCGGAGTTGCTGGTTGTGAGTCTATAGGTACAGATGCATATGTATATGTATTATTTTGGGGTATGTTGGGGCCCTAGCCCAACTTGTTGATATTGTGTTGCTCTTTTAGAGGCTTGCAGACCAGTGTCAGTGTATATATGTTTTGCATGGCCTTGTCGGTCCCCTGTACAGTTGGCATGACTATATAGTCTTGTTGGCCTTAGATATATATGTATATATATATATATATATATATATATAGGTTGTTGTTGGGTTCTTCTGTGTGTAGGATTATACATTTGGTTCTTGTTAGTGTCATATTGCAGCCTTGTCGGCCTATTATTCATATTACATGTCACAGATGCTATGGTTGGTTCACTCGGGCCTTCGGGTGCCGAGTGCCGGTCACACTCCCCAAAGTTGGGGAGTGACACATTATGCAACCGCAGAACTGGTCTGCGGACAGCAGACCCAACTCGAACATCATACTTTTGGGACCCTTTTCTGCGGTCCCCTTTGAGGGCCGCATTCAGGTTTTGCGATATGGTCCAGATAGAAGATTTATGCAGATCAGAAGGCGCGTGATTTATCATTTATGGTGGGCGAGAAGGTTCTCTTGAAGGTCTCGCAGATGAAAGGAATCATGAGGTTCAAGAAGAAGGGCAAGTTGAGCCCAAGGTGTATAGGTCCATCTGAGGTGTTGAGACGAGTTAGGGAGGTTGCTTATAAGCTTGCTTTGCCCACCAGTCTACCGGAAGTTCATCCGGTTTCCACGTGTCAATTCTCAGGAGGTATCATGACGACAGGTCACATGTGTTAGACTGCAGCAAGGTTCGGCTAGATGAGAGCTTGGGTTATAGGAGGAGCCAGTTGCCATTATTGACAGGCAGGTTCGCGAGTTGAGGTCCAAGAAGATTTCTACAGAAAACTTTTGGTACAGGGGCCAACCAGTTAAGGAGGCAACTTGGGAGGCCGAGGAGGACATGCAGAGTAGATATCCACACTTATTCACCACTCCTACTATGATTCTAGACCCGTTCGAGGACGAACGTTTGTTTAAGAGGTGGAGAATGTAACGACTCGACTGGTCGTTTTGCTTTCTAGGTCCTTATTATCATAAATAAGACGCTCCGTATGTGCTTTTACTATTTTATGACTTGCGAGGATGGTTAGTTTGGGATTTGGAAGGGTTCAGGTTGAAATCGAAATACTTGGCTCCTTAAGGTTGCTGAAAAGGGATAAGTTTTACTTTAGTCAATGTTTTGGGTAAACGACCTCGGAAACGGGATTTGACGGTTCCAATAGGTTTGTATGTTAATTTTGGACTTGGGCGTATGTTCGAATCGGGTTTTGGATGACCCTGAAGCGTTTCGGCGCATGAAGTTGAAAGTTGGTGCATTAAAGGTATTAAAGTTCTTTAAATTTGGTTCCGAGTAGGTTTTGGAGTTATTGAGGTCCGTTTGGGATTTTGAGCCTGAGAATTGTTCTGTGGTGATTTAAGAATCGTTCGCAAAAGTTGGAGTCATTCCGAGTAGTTTAGGTATGTTTCGGCACGTTCGGAGTAAGTTGGAAGAATTTGAAGTTCATAAGTTGATTTTATAGGTTTTGGGTTGCGATTCTTAGTTTTAATGTTTTTTTTCCGTGTTCCGAGTGTGCAAGTGAGTCCATTTTATGATTTCGAACTTGTTGGTAATTTTGGTCGAGGCCTCGGGGCCCCCGTACTGGATTCGGAGGGTCGGCGGAGTTTGGTTTCCTATTTTGAGAAGGCTGTTGGTGCCTGGCATATGGTGCAGAAAGACGAAGGAGGATCAGAGTCCGCAGAATCGGAGCTTCTCCCACAGAAGTGGACCCGCTTCTGCGACATGGGGGATCACAGGTGCAGAGGGGGTACAGTATGGCTGAGGTCACAGGTGTGATGGGCGAGCCACAGAAGCGGGTTCACAGGTGCGGCTCCACGCTACAGGTGCACCCAGTGCTGGGCCTGGTGCCTTCTGTAGATGCGGACCTCTGTCCACAGAAGCGGAATCGATCGAGGTAGTGAGGGATTTTATTGCGGGACATAGGACTTTTTTGTCAATTTTTCATTAAGTCTTGGGGAATTTTGAGAGCTCATTGGAGGGGGATTATGAACATTTATTGACTAACTTATATAACCTTTGACTAGTTTGGAGTCGTTTGGTACTGAGTTGAGGCATTAGAACGAATTCGAGGACCGGAAGTGAGCTTGAAATTGAGGTAAGCTCTTGCCTAACCTTGTAAGAGGGAACTCATCCCCTTAGGTGAATTTTTTTGTGAATTACTTATGTGGGGAGCTATGTACGCTGTAGTTGATAAGAGTCCGTGTGTAGCTATATACCATGTGATGTCCGGGTAGTCTTAGATTTACATCATGTTTTGTTTGCGTTGTTATGTTGATTATGCATATTAATTGTCTTGAATAGATCTTAGACTAAGGATTTTTAGATTTAAAGTCTCTAAATTGGATTTCTTATGTTTCGGAAAAATTGAAGAATTTTATAATAACTCTGATAAATCCATGTTCACTTGTGTCGCAAGTATTTCTGCGAGCGAGGTAAATTTCCTCTACTCTCATGGGAGCGGGCCATTCGCCTTGACAGGTTAATAGATGCATCTATGGTTTGTGCCATTCGACCCTTGCCAGTGCACACAATATATTTATGGATCGGGCCGTACGACCTCGGCATAAATCGTGCGTGATAATACTCGGAGCCTAATTATACTTGATATTAATTTATGGCTTGAGCGGTTATAATTATTTAAATGACTGGAACTGACTTGGAATTTATTATTGGTGAAAGAATTATCGTTCACTGCTTGTTATTGAGTTGTATCTATTATTTACATAAACCATGCTTATTTAGAAATCTTGTAGTTTATTGTTATCCCATAGTAGGTGTCGATGTCGACCCCTCGTCACTAGTTCTACAAGATTAGACTTGATACTTATTTGGTACATGTTGTAAATTTTACTCATGCTACACTTGTGCACTAATCGTGCATGTTCTAAGGCAGGTGCATCTGGTAGTTATCCCGGCGCACAACCCTGATACTTTGAGACTTCATGGTGAGCTGCTTTCCGAGTCTATCCTGCAGCTCCAGGAGTTTCTCTTTTTCTTTTGTTTTCTGTCTACTCCATTCGGACAGTAGCTTAGTGTTTTGGATATTTTACTAGTAGCTCATACACTAGTGACATCAAGTCTTAGAAATTTTGCTAGTGTATAATTGATGATTTTTGAGTAATTATTTCATCACACTTGTTCTTATAATTGTTTACACTTTATTTTTTTAAATTTCTCACCTCGTAGTTATTTTATAATTAAAAATCAACTATTTCTAAATTGCTAAAAGAATAAACACATGGTTAGTACACCATTGGCTTGCCTAGCGGCGACGCTGGGCGCTATCACGGCCTATAAGGAAATTGGATCGTGACATTGTATGTATTTTGAGACTATAAAATGAAGTGATTAATGGTAATGGAATTGACATTTTTCATGAAATCCACTAAATGTTTAATTAATGGTAGGAATGTATCTTCTCTTTATTCATGGGCGAGTTGGGCAAAAGGTATTATAAAGGCTTGCTTGACTGGGGTATCTCGGTTGACCGCCGGTCGTGCTCTTCAAGATCAGGGCGTGATGATATATATATACACACACGCACACACCATATCTTCTCCATTGCAGAGCATAATCCGATCAACAAATATATATATTTATAATACCGTTGCAGGGTGCAATCCAATCCCCAACAGTAATACCAACATACGTTGCGGCGTGCAACCCGATCCCACACAATAATAATATAAATATACAAACTACAACCAACTATGGCGTATCTCACGATAAAATGCAATAAGAGAATTTACATAATTAAGACATAAAATGGATAAATGTGGCTATATAACAACAGACAAAGTCATAAAGCATGTAAAGGCAGTCAATAAATAAAAGCACGGATACATGAAAAAAATTTAGCAAATTAAGACATGTAATGAATAAAGGCATGAATACATTTAAGGGACAAATAACAATTAAAGCATTTAACGAGTAATAACATGTATTAAATGAAGGCATGAAATATGAAGACAACAAATAAATACCACAACCTGCATGCTTAACCCATGCTTACGTATATACACTCGACACCTTGCATGTACGCTGACCCCACACATATGTCACTTAGCAAATAAATCAATCAAGTCCTAGTTCCCTCAAGTCAATGTTAACCACGACATTTACCTCTTCCCGCAACCAAATCAATGATCAACCATGACTTTTCCATTTGAATTAGCCTCCAAACCAATTAAATCTAGCCAAATGTAGTTGAAACAATTTCAAATAAGCTTTAGAAACTACCCACGAGTGAAGAAAATTCTGTCTTTAATGAAATTGAAAAACTCAACAAAAGTTAACCTTGGGCCCGCTTGGTAAAACCCGAGAATCGAACCAAAACCCGATTACCAATTATATTATTTGTTTTGAAATCCGACCATAATTTGAGGTCTAAATCTCAAATTTACAAAATCCCTAAATTCTACCCAAAACCCCTAATTTCTATCATGAAACTAATAGATTAAGGTTAAAAATCACTAACCAATGAAGTTGGAATGAAAATCTCTCCAAAATCCTCTCTAGTCTGAAATCTAGCTCTGAAAGTAGTGACGAGCTAGGACAAGGGTCAAAGTCCAACTCCAATAACCACCAACAGTTCATAATAGTATAATAAAGGTGATACAAGAAATAAATCAGCTCATTCATAGTTACGGAAAATACACATGCTTTTCAAGTATAAGAGTAGATCCCAAATATTTTATTGAAAAACCCCAAATATATGTGAGTAAGTTTCAAAACTGTGATTTCTCAAAAATTTTCAACAATAATTAAGATGTTTCATGTTTAGATAGCATGAGGAAAGTACATCTCTATGCCTACATGTCGATATGCAGGTGATATCATGAATGTCACCATAACCGGGTAGCATGTGGAATGCATCTCTATGCCTTTATCTCAAGTACGCATGTCAAATGCAATGCATCTCAATGATGAACTCATGTACTCACACTCTCAGAGTGCGAAATCTCTCTGTCTCGTATTTTCCCTCATCACGTTCAATACTCAGCAAACTCAGTCACTCGGCACTATACAGGGAGCCCAAATATAAGAGACAACTCGCGCACAGTTACTCAATACTGTATATGGCCAATCTAGCCTAGGGAAGATCCATCCCAAATATATATATAATAACTGACATTCAGTAACTCAGTATTGTAAAGAGCCAATCCAGCTCAGGGAAGACCCATCCATTAATATAAATAATTAGGCAAGATACATGCCCAGGAGAGATCCATCCCTCAATATAGTATCAACTGCGCTCACTATGGGTATGCAGACTCCGGAGGGGCTCCTTCAGCCCAAGCGCTATAATGAGGCAAATCCAGGCATAAATCAATAAAACATGCTGAGACGTACAACCCGGTCCCATAAAATATCACTCACAGTCAGGCCCTTGGCCTCACTCAGTCATCAATCTCTCCAGTCTCTCACGCTCACAATATCATGAAACTAGCCCAAAATGATGATATGATGTATCAATAAATAGCAACAGAGACTAAGATATGATAAGAAATTTATGAACATGGTTGAGTACAAAATTACAATTAAAACATATAATTCGACTACAGAAATGACCTCAATAGGTCCAATTAATACCAGTATTTGCCTATGCATGATTTCTAACATGAGTCACAACTCAGTTTTTCTAACACATGGAAAACCATGGAAAAATACAAGTTAATTGACTACACAGCTCTACGGAATCCATTGGGTCACAATTACTACTGCGCACGCGCACACGCCCGTCACTTAGCATGTGCGTCACCTCCAAGTAAATCACATAACACGTAAAATCAGGGTTCATACCCTCAGCTCTATGTTTAGAAGTGTTACTTACCTCGAACAAGCCAATTCCAATAACAAGCAAGCCAAGTAATGCTCCAAAGATACCATTCCGCGCGTACCGACCTCCGAATGGCTCGAAACTAGCCAAAAGAAACTCAAGAAGATCAAATCATGCCTAAGGAAACAATTCCAAACTAAAAAGGTCAAATCTTTAATAAAAATCGCAAAGCCAACCAAAAGGTCAAACCCGTGACAGCACCTCGAAACCCGACAAAACTCACAAAATCCGACAATTCATTCAATTACGAGTCTAACCATACTAGTTTTACCCAAATCCTACTCCTAATCGATGTTCAAACCATAAAAATTTACTCTATGAAACGTTGGACAAAAACTCCCAATTTTCTCTTTAGAATATACAATCCAATCACCAAAAACAAAGATAGATTCACGAAATATAACCGAAACCGATTAGAGAATACTTACCCCAATCCATATGGTAAAGATCTCCTCAGATATTGCACAAATCTGAGATCTCCAACTCAAAATATGACCATATGAATAAACCCTTGATATTAAATATTTTTATCTAGCTGTTTTGCCTCGTGTCGTATGCCAAATGATCCCGAAACTCTCTTTTGATGCCTCCAATGGATTCCTTGTGAACTTTCAGTCAAGTTAGGCTTTTGAATCACTTCATTTGACCATATAATTAAGGAGATAGGCTGGTTTAAATATTTGGAAATAGTGTACATTTTTAAATATGAAGTTAGTTTTGTAATTAATCTGAAAAATCTTGTAACCCAATTCTTAGTAAAATGACCACAAATTCCGCATATGATGTCGAAACTTGATGATTCTAGTTGCTATGGTTCCAAAATTATGATATGGATCTAATGCTTCAATCAAAACAGAAATTGGAGCTCATTTTCTTAATATGGTACCATTTATGCTTGAAGAAACAACGTTGAAACATCAAAACGAGCGCAACACAACCCAAACCTATCCGAAACTCACCCGAGCCCCACGACACCTCGTCCAAACATACCAACAAGTCCAATAACATAACACGGACCTACTCGAGCCTCAAATCATGCAAACAACATCGAAACGACGAATCACACCTCAAATCAAACTTAATAATCTTTTGAACTTTCAACTTCCAGAACCCGCGCCGAAACATATCAAATCAACCCGGAATTAACTCAAATTTTCCACACCAGTCCAAAATGACGTAATAAAACTATTTCAATTCTCGAAACCACAATCTGAATCCTATATCCTCAAAGTCAACTCCCGATCAAACTTATGAACTTTCCAAACCTTCAAATTTCCAACTTTCGCCAATTAGTGTTGAATCCTTCTAAAAATATCCAAATGCAAATCGGGGCATACGCCTAAGTCCAAAATCACCATGCGGACCTAACAGAATTATCTAAACTCAGTTTTGGGGTCATTTACTAAAAAGTCAAACTCGGTCAACTCTAAAGTTTCAATCATGAAATTCATTCTTCCGAATCAATTCCGAATAACTTTAAAATCAAAACCGACTATTCACACACGTGATAATACATCATATGATGCTGCTCAAGGCTTCGAATGAACGGAATGCAAATGCCCAAAATGACTGATCAGGTCGGTACATCCTCCCCCACTTAAACATATGTTTGTCCTTGAACGTGCCAAGAGTTGTTCCAAAGACATTAAACCGCTATGTAACTTTACCATGCACATACGCGGGGTGATCCCATATCACCCTATTCCATATAGGCCCGACAACACAATATACTGAAGATCGTTGCTTCAACCTTAGCCCGTAAACCATAGAATCCAATTTCCAACATCCGGCATTCCTACAAGACCCAAACCTCACATCTACACATTGTATAAGTCTGAACAAGATGTATCGAGCCACAACCATAACCCGAGATTTATTTACATAATGTACCACATAACTCATATGCTTACAACAACAACTTTTGACCACAGTAGCTGCTCAAAACACACTAAATACCGGTAATGGACCTCACATTAACCAAATATCGTTCTAAGACCTTCATACACAAGCGATGATGAACGAAACACGCAGAAACACTTAGCCACTTATCAGCTCAACAAGTCATGGAGCTCCCTCTCCTTCGACAAGAACTATAGCAAATTTTTAAGCCGATCAGTGACAGTACACTTTCAAATATACCGCAATCAAATCCGATAGGACCAAATTCTAGATCCAACGACCTCATCTTATCAAATAAAAACTACTCTACTGACATGCCACATCAATATACCCAGAGCCACAAACCGTGCAATTTGTGCACCATTATGCAACAATTCAAATGCACTCAAACATAGAAAACGACGTAAATGAGAGAACTTTCCCGCAAGCTCAAGAAGTGCCGCCACAACACAATGCTAAAAACCCATCAAACCCCATAGAACCATAACACTTGAATCTAACACAAAGGACCATATCTCAGCATAACTCCACTACAATGCGTGACCCTATCCAAACACTGGTCCGTATGAAATACCTCGGCCACCATGCTCAAAATCAAAATCCACGCGCAATTCGACATCAGGTACCCAAGGTGGATGACCATAATCATGGAGAAGCAAATAACACAATATCACAGTCTGGAAAGAACACAACCAATGCACAATCAATCATTCGGCACCTTAATACCTATCTCACTTAAATTCCGCCATAAAGCCCAAATAGAACGACACCATCTGTGCATATAACCAACCAATCACAACCCCTCGTGGCATAGAAGGGTAACTAATAGAACATATCAGAACACGAATAAGCTCAACTCTAATCAAATGGCACATCCCTCAACAATAGCAGTAAGAAGTCAACCAATCCGACGCGGTGTAGAATACACATCCTCATTGGGCCTTCCAATGGACCCTCAGATCAATACTGGTCATCCACAATTAGATACATAACCCTCGAAAGTCCGCAATGACTGAACCGTAACTCATACCATCATCTGGCTAGCTTTGGCCATATCCTCACAGTCCACAACCACGAAACAACCTATTTCTGAGAAATCTCGGTCTCCAAATCCCTATAACACACGAATCAACAGATCTGATCCCTATAACTACACGCCAAAATGTCTAACACATCTTTCATACACAATCATCCCACGAGGAATAATCCTATAATTCTTTTGTTCCACACAGACAAATCTGAATATCAGTAGTCGAATAACCAGGCGAGTACCGCAACACCAATGAATCATCCGTAAGTCAGAACACAATGTGCCTTCTCAAATGCGCACCCTGCTCAGGAATTACCAAATTAGTGCTGACATCTGAAATCGTTTGTGCTGCATAAACTCATGACCTTCCTTTGAAACTGAATCGTATACTTGCACATGCAAATCTCAATTCTGCACAACATCATCTATCATGCTATCATATCAAAACTTCGAGAATCTCATAATCAACTCTGAGTCACAAGAAAATTATATACTCAATTAATCAGGAACCATCTATTTGGTCCCATCCAGGAGAAAATCATAACACGTAACATGCTCCTCAGACCGGTAGGAAATATGCACCTCAAACCGTGGTAGAAACCATTGAGAATCTTGGAAATCCATTAGCACATTACCCAACCATCACAACCGAATCTCTCTAACCCAACCATGTCGCGCAGGTCACCAAACCCAAGAAGGAACCGACCATACCCATTACCGAACTGATCCAACCTACTATCAAGCTGTCCTATTCTCCGAGTTCCTTCCGAATTATCCTCAAATTGACACTGCTCCTTGCCGGAACACCATGATCCTTATCCAAAGCTCACCACAAAAGATCCTATCATAAAACCGCATCGCCCTAAAGCCCATAAGCCATTGTATCCCCTCTTAAGCACCCAAAAAAAATAGCACAACCGAGACACCCACTCTAAAGGGACCTTCTGTGAATCTAAAATCGTTTCTTTCACCTTCCAGATACTGAAATTTACAATCCATAATGATATTGAAATACCTCAAGTCCCCACACCATCCAATGCAAATCTTAGATTTTAGCCATATACAAATCCAGAAAAATTCACAATTGCTACATAAAAATATTTAATCCATTAGAACTTTCTCGAGAGAAATTCGTACTCCGTACGCACGACATCCCTCACACATAACAACTCAACCATTCCACATCCCATATACCCATAAAGTGTAACATAACCCGTATCCAGAAATTCCTTCACTCGAGTCATCCTCGCTCTTAACCTCTGCAAGTCATATCTGTTTCACAAGTACGCCTCAAATGGAACCCAGTACAACACATAACAATGCATTCAAATCGTCCATAGCACACTCTCCCACTTAGCTCAAAGATATAGAACAAAACACTCAATAACTCATAATACCCCTACTTTATTATTGACATTATCCCGCATCGAAATTAAACTCAATCCATCATAAGCTCATGTAACACAAACCATCTAATACCTCAAATCAGCTGAAAACCTTGAATTCATCCTCGTGATGGTCAAGTCAACTATTAAAACCTATCCAAACTCAGATCTCACAAATATAACCCACTAGTAGAAAAGAATGCCTGCCCACAACATCATAAAAATCACACATCCGTAGATCACCTCGCAAGTTATAGTCCACCTACTTGGACTCAAACTGACATTTCTCTGTACTCCTTTATAGCCACAACTATTACGCCATCACTTAATCTTCCCGAGCCTGAACTCACAACAAGACATGAAAATCTAATTCGCTCCACAATTAAACAACATGAAAGATCCTTCAATACACTCATAACTCGAGACTATACGTCACATCCCAAACAAAATCAAGCACCCAATAGTCTTTTTCACACCCCAAGCAAACTCTTCCTATCATATCAAAACCATTTGAAAACATCTTGTAGTCGCAATATAATTATCATACAGCCTTTCAACCACTCATCGAGTCACGAATTCCACTTATAGAGATGGTACCGGACATATAAATCAAAAAGCACGTGCTCACACAACAAAAATCCTCGTGCCCAAGCTATAGCCAAAACCTTGGCTCATGTCCTCCAGACTAGCCCATCATCAACACACAAAAATTACATCTCGCTCCTCATCAATGGAATCACAAGCCGACTATGTACAGCCGATACCGAGTGCTCACATGCGTATATCAATGCATGGAAGGATTTCAAATTGTTATGTATCAAGCGGAATCAATTCTGCATGATAAGGAAAGAAATATGGGAAATTATCCTAAATTCCTTGTAGCCTCTCGAAGGTAGGTACGGACGTCATCATACCGATCCGCAAGACTCTACTAGACACTTGCACATGACTTGTAGAACCTATGAACCTAGACCTCTGATACCAACTTGTCACGACCCAAAATCAAACCCGTCGCCCCCCACCCGCTAGGTTAGCCAACTAATAATAAAACACAATATAATATTACTGATGTGAGTCAAAAATGAGATAATTGTATTTATACAACTCCCCAAGGACTAGCAGTACAAATCATGAGTGTCTAAGATTTAAATTTTTACAAGACTGAAGCGAAAAAATTACAACATTTGTTCGAAAGGTAAATGAACATAATTCAAATCTAATGCTACCAAGGACAAGTGATAGCCATAACCAGAACGCAGGTAGATCTTCCAATATAACTTCCGTCGTGCGCAGCAACATCAACATCCAACATCTGCACGCAAGATGCAGAAGTGTAATTTGAGTATAACCGACCCCATGTACTCAATAAGTAACAAACCTAACCTTAGGTTGAAAGTAATGACGAGCTGCAACAAGGGTCAGAATCCAACTCCAATAACCAGTTACAGTTCATAATAGTATAATAAATATGGTAAAAGTAATTATTCGGCTCGTTACAGAAAATAGCATGCTTTTCAAGTATAATAGTAGATCCCAAATATTTCATCCAAAAACCCCAAATATATATGTGTAAGTTTAAAAACTGTGATTTTTCAAAAAATTTCAACAATAATTTAGATGTTTCATATTAAGATAGCATGAGGAAAGTATATCTACGTGCCTACATGTCGATATGCAGGTGATATCATGAATGTCACCAAAATCGGGTAGCATGGGGAAATGCATCTCTATGCATGTATCTCAAGTACGCATGTTAAATTCAGTGCATCTGAATGATGAACTCATGTACTTATACTCTCCGAGTGCTAAATCTCACTGCCTCATATTTTCACTCATCATGTTCAATACTTAGCACACTCAGTCGCTCGGCCCTGTACGAGGTAGATCTAGCCCAAATTATAAATGACAACTCGCGCACAGCCACTCAGTACTATATATGGCCAATCCAGCCTAGGGAAGATCCATCCCAAGTATATATATAATTTTTTTTAAGTATATATATAATAACTGACATTCAGTCACTTAGTTCTGTATAGGGCCAATGCAGCCCAGGGAAGATCCATCCCATAATATAAATAATTAAGCAAGATCCATGCCCAGGGAGGATCTATCCCTCAATATAATATCAACTGCGCTCACTCTGGGTGTGCAGACTCCGGAGTGACACCTTTAGGCTAAGCGCTATAATGAGCCAAATCCATGCATAAATCAATAAAACATGTTGTGCTATGCAACACGGTCCCTCAAATATCACTTACAAAAGGGCCCTCAGCCTCACTCAGTCATTAATCTCTCCATCATCTCGGGCTCACAATGACATGAAACTAGCCCAAAATGATGATATGATGAATCAATAAATAGCAACAGAGACTGTTATATGATATGCAATGAATGAACAAGACTGAGTACGAAATTACAATTTAGACTTATAATTCGATAGCAGAAATGCCCTCAGTGAGTCCCAATAATACCAGCATTTTCCTAAGCATAAATTCTAACATGAATCACATCTCAATTTCTCTAACATATGGAAAATAAATGAAAATATACAAGTTAATTGACTACATAGCTCTACGGAATCGATTGGGTCACAATTACTACGTGCACGCCCACAAGCCAAGCAATGCTCTAAAAATTTCATTCCGCGCATACTGACCGCCGAAACGCTCGAGACAAGCCAAAAGCAACTCAAGAACATCAAATCATGCCCAAGGAAACAATTCCAAATGATAAAGGCCGAATCTTTATTCAAAATTCAAAAGTCGACCAAACAGTCAAACCTGGGTCCGCACCTCAAAACCCGACAAAACTCACAAAATCCGACAACACATTCAATTACGAGTCCAACCACACTAGTTTCACCCATGTATGACTCCAAATCGATGTCCAAAACTCAAAAATTTACTTTATGAAACTTTGACAAAAACTCCCAATTTTCTCTTTAAAATTCACAATCTAATTGCCAAAAACAAAGATAGATTCTCGAAATATAACCAAAACCGAGTAAAGAACATTTACCCTTATCCATATGGTGAAAATCGCCTCAAATATTTCCCAAATACGAGATCCCGAACTCAAAATATAACAAAATGAACAAACCCTCGATATTAAAAAATTTTATCCAGCTGTTCTGCCTCATTTCATGTGCCAAACGATCCCGAAATTCGCTTTTGATGCCTCCAATAAATTTCTTGTGAAATCTCAATTGAGTCAGGCATTTGAATCACTCCTTTTGACCATATAATGAAGTAGATATGTTGGTATCAATATTTGAAAATAGTGCAGATTTTTAAATACGAAGTCAATGACAATTTTGTAATTAATCTGAAAAAAATCTGGCAGCCCAATTCTTAGTAAAATGATCATAAACTCCTCATATGATGTCGAAACTTTATGATTCCCGTTGCTATGGTTCCAAAATTACGATATAGATCTAATGCTTCAATTAAAACAAAAATTGGAGCTCATTTGCTTAATATGGTACTATTTATGCTTGAAGAAACGACCTCGAAACATCAAAACGAGCGCAACACAACCCAAATCTATTCGAAACTCACCGAATCCCCTCGGCACCCCATCCGAACATACCAAAAGTCCCATAACATAATATGGAGTTACTTGAGGTCTCAAATCACGCATAACAACATCGAAACGACGAATCACAACTCAAATTAAACTTAATGAACTTTTGAACTTTCAACTTCCAAAACTCGCGCCGAAACATATCAAATTAACACGGAATGAACTCAAATTTTGCATATATGTCCCAAATAACATAACGAAGCTATTACAATTCCTGAAACCACAATCTGAATCTGATATCCTAAAAGTTAACTCTCGGTCAAGCTTATGAACTTTCCAAACCTTCAAATTTTCAACTTTCGCCAATTAGTGCCAAATCCTTCTAGAAATATCCAAATGCAAATCCGTGCGTACACCCAACTCTAAACTACCATCCGAACCTAACGGAACCATCAAAACTCTGTTCTAGGGTCAAATACTAAAAAGTCAAAATCGGTCAACTCTTCCAACTCTAAAGCTTCAATCATGAAATGCATTCTTCTAAATCATTTCCGAATAACCTGATAATTAGAACTGATGATTCACACAAATCATAATACATCATATGATGCTGCTCAAGGCGTCAAATAGCTGAACAGAATACAAGTGCTAAAAATTACTGGTTGCATCATTACCATAATCGTGTGTGATGAAGTGGGCATTTGAGACGGAAAACTTGAGGATGTTTGAGGGTGAGAGTACCTAGAAATATCGCCGTGAAATTTTTCATTTGACATGATTAGTTGGCATGTAGGCATAGAGATGCATTTTTCCTCATGCTAGACAGTATTGTGACATTCATGATTTGACATGTAGACATAGAGATGTATATTTCTCATGCTAGATGGTACATGATAATTGATGACTTGACATGCATATTGACATGTAGGCATACAGATGTACTTTCCTCGTGCTATATGGTAATGAAATGTCTTATCTATTATTGAAAGTTTAGGGAAAATCACAATTTTATGATATACTCATATTTTGGTGATTCCAGCGTAAGATTAGGACTTTACTGTCATATCTGAAAGGCGTGTCTACTTTTCCATAACTGTGAAAAAGTTGAGCATAATATCTTTTGAGTTATTACTTTTACAACCTTCATTATATTATTACGAGTTGTTATTGGTTATTGGTGTTGGGATCTGACCGTTTTACGAGCTTGTCACTCCTTTCAACCCGAGGATACATTTGTTACTTATTGAGTATATGTGGTCGGTTGTACTCATACTACACTTCTGCACCTTGTGTACAAATCTGGGAGCTGATGTTGCTGTGAATATTGGGAGCTGTCATTGAAGATGTACCTACGTTGCAGTTATTGGAACCACTTGTTCTTGGTTGTTCTAGATTTGAGATTCTGTTTATGTACATTTCAAATAGATGTTGTATCCTTTTCCTATCAGTTCTGTAACTCTAAGTCTTAAAAACTCATGACTTGTACTACCAGTCCTTGGATTATGGATAAGAATTTAGTTATTTCATCATTTTTTCCTGTTAATCACATCTGGATTGTGTTTATGGATAATTGGCTTACTCAGCAGGTTGGGTTAGGTGCCATCACGACTAGTTGAATTTTGGGTCACGACATTGTTACTAAAACTTTCACTTAGAAATCAATTGGTGATTTCATGATAAAGAATCTAGTGATGTTGTCATAACGTGTTCAAATTTTTAAGGAAAAATTTTAAGAATAAAAAAAAGTCATAACAATCATAAAAATTAATAATACTTGTGGGAATCATTCAATAAATGTACTGTAATTTTATTTTGTGTTTTTTGTTTTTCTTATTTTATCCTTTAGTTACGATAATGTGGAGACGTTATAACCATCTCCAATACCGTAAATATCACAATTTATAACTTTATCTTTTATAGTTTTTTACCCTTAAAACCGAGTAACAATTGAATTTGTTCATAGTGCTAAGGATGTGCGAATCAATTTGATACGATGTAAAATGTAATACTAATAATTTAGAAATAAAAAGGAGTAATCAAACCACAATGGTTGAGTAGCTGATGATGAAATATAAAAGTGGATAGAGTTTGATGAGTAGTAGCTATGAACAGTAACAATTTCTAGTGTTTTTTCGTATGAATCTTGTGTGTCACAATGAAGGTCGAAATTCCCTTCTTATAGGGAAATAAAAGAGCCCTATACATGGTAAAAGTCCAATTACCAGGTAAATCCCTTCAATTATGGGATGAAATATCCTAAAATGGTGGCTTAACGTCTATAACGGTTGAGATATTTACTCCTGGCGAGATATCAGGAATCCACGAAATATCCGATTGAAACTGACCTTCTGTTACGAGATGTGCTATTGGTCGGTCAATATCGGTCAGCCCGTTTCGGTCGCTCCAATTATGTGCTCGACCTGCTGACCTCGGGTCGAGACAAACCCGGTCTCGTATCGTATTCGGGCTCGACCCTTCTCGAGCAGTCGATCACATTCGACCCAATACAGATAGTCCCCTCGTTTATTGGAGAGTAAGGACAAAAAATGATATGAACCGTCATTCTTCAAGCTCTTTGATTAAGTAATCGACATATCCCTTAAGCATGCCATGAAGTCAAAGCCATCAAACCGTTTAAACCTAAAAGGACCTTTTTCGTGACGGTGGTGCTGTGACGCACGTGACCATTGACACAAGAAATCATTACCTATCTCGTCTGCAGAGCCCTGTACCTTCTGCGTGCATTTAATGTTTATATGCCTCATGCTCTGAACCGCCGCTTTTTGAGAAAGTATAAATACTTCTTTCCCTCTTTTCGTTTTACTTCTTTACTTTCACGCTGATTACCAATTTACTTCCTTAAGCTTTTTTCACCAGAAAAACTTTTAGTCCTCTTCACCAAAAACTCCTCTTCTCCTTTGTTTCTTGCTTCTGCTACTTCAATGGCCAAAACTTCTAAATCAGTTCCTCAAAAACAACTTCCTCTGCCCAGTCTGTTGAAGAGGTTGAGCCCACCCGTACTGAGGAACCCTTCATGGAGCCTCCATTAAAAGCCTTCATACCAGTAGGGTGCTTCATAGGCTCCGACTTCAAAGTCGGGAAGCCTTCCCCGGTGCATGGCCAAGGTGAACCGGTCTCGGAATACATCAGCTCGATCACCCACAAACATCTTGAAAAGGTGAAGGCCGAGTGCCATTGGACTGATAAGGACGTAATAATCCCTTCTCCGAACGAAGCCATTACCACACATGTGGAGGGATACCTTAGTGTATATACTTACCCGTTCACATTAGGACCCATAGACCCTATTATTATTGAGTTTTGTAGAAGGTATAATGTCACTCTAGGTCAAGTCCACCCTTCTGTGTGGCGTATAGTTTACCTTTTCTGTTTTTTCGTGGATAAGGTCGAAGAGGGGCACCCTTTTACCATCGACCATTTACTTCGATTATACAGTCCCCGGATGTTCCGAGGGGGGCTAATTAAACTAGCTCGCCGGGCCAGCAAGGCTCCGTTCTCGAGCATTGACGAAGACAGGGATCGGGGATGGACGAGCCGATACGTCCGAATTAAAACCTCCGACCTGATCCCTGCCGACAACATGTCGTTCCCCGAGAAGTGGAATATGAAACGTAAGCGCCTCTCTATTTAAGATCTCTTATTACTATCCTTGAATGTTTAATCGATGTATTATGATGTGCAGCCCTTTCCCAGGCATCGGCCGCAATTGAGGACTTGAAGGAGTGGGTCAGGAACGTCGTGGCCCAGAGGTCCTATTCCAAGCGGGCCTGGAGAGAGATATCAAAAGGCCTTTGGGAGGCCAAGAACCATGGTGAGCTTCATCGATATTCATATTTTCCAAAATGATCGACACCAACACTTGAAGGATGCCAAGCTGAGGTCAGCTGTTACCGGTGGGCAAGTTCATCGTCCTCCTCCCACATCGGAGAAGGAGGGAGGAAGAAAGAGAAAAAGGGCTCCCGACCAGGCTGAGCCCGAAAAGAAGAAGGGCAGGAGGAAAATGATAGCTCGTAAAGTCACAGTAACTGACCCTTCCCTCACACTGAGTGATGACTCCGAGGGGGAAAAGAGCCCCAAAATTGCAAATGACAAACCCCCTCGGGAAGTCCCCGAGCAGAGCGTAGAAGAAACTGGCGCCTCCCAAGGAGAGACTATTGAAACGGGAGCAAGGACCGGGGACCGGGCCAATGTGCAGGCGGCTGCACAAAGGTCCTCAAACATTCCCGAGATGGAACATTCACCCTCCTTCTCAGAGACAACTCTGAAAGACGCCCAAGATGCTAGAATACACACGCCGAGCAAGGTGCCAGCCACAGCAGGGACCTTCGAGGAATTTTTTGACGGGGTGCCGTCGGCTGATACTTTTGGCCTCGAAGTCCCCAGAAGGAGTCCCCCAGCCGAGACAAGTGGAGTATCGGCTGGTATTAAATTAGTCGATAAATTCCCCGCACCGAGCTCGAACACTGAACGGAGGAGGGTGAGAACCTTTACTGTCCACGAGGACGCCCGAGCATTAGGTCCGCCGGTAGGCGTAGCTAGCTATCTCCACAGCTTGGTGACTAAAGAAGACCGGGATGCAATGAATGCTGTGGATTGGGCTTGCTTGTTCAACGAAGCTCAACAACCATCGAAGAGGGTATGTTTGTTTATTTTAAACTATACTCAACATTCCGGTTCCAAACCTGTACTGACAATTTTTAATTTGAATTTTCCACAGGCTTCGGTGCTTTATCACAAAATGTTCCTTCGAATCAAAGAAGGAATGGCACAGGAATGGGATCGACGTCAGCGGCTCGAAAATCAGGTGTCAAGTCTCTGGGCCGAACTGAACTTTTCAAGGAAAGAGCATGCCTCTTGTGTTGATCAACTGGGGCAAATGGACAATCGGTTGAACCGACTCCAATTCGAGTTGAACGAGGCAAAAGCTGAAACGAGCGGTTGGAAAGCCAAGGTCGAGACTTTAGCTGCAAAGAAAGAGGCTCTTCAAGCTCAATTAAGAGAGCAGGCCTCGGAAGCGCAAGAAAAAATCGGAACCCTGCTTAAGGACAATGAGTTCCAACGGCTCCGAGTTGAGTCGCTTTCCCAAGACCGGGTGACTCTGACCAATCAACTTCAGGAAGTGAAATTGGAGATCGCCAGTACCAAGGCCAAAGCTGAAGACTTGATAGCTCAGTATAGAGCTGATGCTAAGGTCGCCCATGAGCAGTCGAAGGTGCTGGTCGAATACACTCAATGCCAAACTCGCCTTTCTGTTCTCGAGGAGCTCCAGGCCCGTGGTCTCGATCTGTCTTCCGATGTTGCTGAGGCATCGAAAGTCGAGGATGAAATGAGAAGAAAAACCTTTCCTGAAGAGTACGAAGACGGCTCGGACTGATGTTGTATTAATACTTTATAGCCCGAGTTATGTAAAGATCCCGTCTTATGTAAAGACATTTTTTAACGTATTTTGAATTTCTTCCTTGACTTTCATGCATTGTTATATCCTGCCTTGGCTAGGATTATAAATTGCGACCGACGGATTAATAGCTAGTTCGGCCTTAGCCTTGTAGCAAGTTCGGAACGCATTAATAACTAATTTTGCCTTAGCCCTATTTGGAACGATATAAACGAACTTTTATTTGCTCTGCATTCAACCATTAAGCTTATATGAATTGGGGCCATGCCTTAGCAAAAAATTAGACCCCTACCAATCAGATTTGATCTTATCCTTGTTTCGAAGTCTTGCCTTCACAAACTTCAATAAGATATTAGTATTTAGTTTGGCCTTGGCCGTAAATCGGGATTTCCAAGATCGGTCTTAATTCCCTTTTCGTTTTATTATCTTTAACAAGGCCTTAGCCTGACTAGCCGGTTTCGGGGTTTGCCTTGTTAGGTCTTATCCCCCCCGGTCTCGATGTGCGTCTTTCACGAATATCAGTTATTGATAATGCGAAGATAATTAAAAAGAGCCCTTGGGCTCAAGAACACAATGTAGGCATCAAATGACTTTGTTAATATTCATATACTTGTACATCTTCATCTGTCAGAGGGGAATCAGATCGATCTACTCGGGCACGACTCTTCTGACCGTTTGAACCTTACATCAATTCCTAGCGATCTTTACTTAGGCCCCTCGAAATCGAAGTAAATAAACGAACATTGCTAGAGTTTAATATGAGACTTTTGAATTCTGATATGTGATTGATCTATGTTAGCACGACATATGGTTGCCTCATTAAAAACCTTGCCGTAAACCCCAATTTGGGACAAAACCGGTCGAAGGGAAAAAGAGTGCAACGCGTGCTTTCAGCCCTAATATTTGGTGCTTGACTTGTTCGATATCGATCTGTCCTACATATGTTAGTACCAATAGATAGAATAAAAAAGAAAGTAAAAAAGGTGAAGTAAATTACCCTAACAGTAGTATTTTTTCAAGTGGCTCACGTTCCAGTTATTTGGCAGCGGGTTACCATCCAAAGTTCCAAGCTTGTAAGAGCCTTTCCCGGTGACCTTTAGTATAGAATAGGGACCTTCCCAGTTCGGTCCCAATTTTCCTTCGTTGGGGTCCCGGGTATTAGGCGTGATTCTTCTGAGCACTAAGTCCCCTATACTGAAATATCGAAGACGAGTTCTTCGATTATAATACCTTTCGATCTTTTGCTTCAGAGCTGCCATTCGGACCAGAGCAGCTTCCCTTCTTTCATCTAAGAGTTCCAGGCTCATATACATGGCCTCTTGGTTAGATTTTTCGGTTGCGTGTTGAAACCTGATGCTTGGTTCGCCTACCTCGACTAGAATCAACGCTTCGGTGCCGTATACCAACGAAAACGGAGTGGCTCCAGTGCTAGTCTTTTCATTTGTTCGATGCGCCCACAAGACATCGGGTAGCATTTCTCTCCATCTTCCTTTAGCGCCGACTAACCTTTTCTTCAGGTTTTGAATTATGACTTTGTTGGTTTATTCCGCTTGACCGTTGCCGCTGGGGTGATACGGAGTTGACAATATCCTTTTGATTTTGTTATCCTCGAAGAATTTGGTCACCTTGCTGCCGACGAATTGTTTTCCATTATCGCATACTATTTCAGAAGGCATCCCGAATCGGCAGATGATATGGTCCTGTATGAAGTCGATCACATCTTTTTCTCTGACCTTCTCGAAAGCCTGTGCTTCCACCCACTTAGAAAAATAGTCAGTCATAAAAAGGTTAAATTGAGCTTTACCTGGCGCTCGGGGGATGGGACCCACTATGTCCATTCCCCACTTCATAAACGGCCACGGCGATATGACCGAATGTAATGTTTCAGCCGGTTGGTGGATGATCGGTGCATATCTTTGACACCTACTGCATCTGCGTAAAAATTCCTTTGCATCCTTCTCCATATCATTCCAGTAATAGCCGGCACGAACCACCTTCCGAACTAATGAATCGGAGCCTGAATGATTGCCACAAGCTCCTTCGTGGCTAGAGGTCCTCCGAAGGTCCTTCTGTATAAAGTTCCATCATCGGCCAAGCAAAATTGGGCCGCCTTTGCGCGTAATGCTCTCGACTTTTTGGGGTCGGGCGGCAACTTACCTGAGCTGAGGTACTCTATGTACTTATTTCTCCAATCCCAAGTCAAACTTGTTGAGTTGACCTCAGCGTGACCTTCCTCCATCACCGATCTTAACAGTTGCACGACCTTTTCGGAGTCGATTTCTTCATCATCGACTGACGAACCTAGGTTAGCGAGGGCGTCGGCTTTGCTGTTTTGTTCCTGAGGTATGTGCTGCAGGGTGCATTCCTTGAACCTGTGTAAGGTGACTTGAAGTTTATCCACGTACCTTTGCATACGTCCCTCTCTGACTTTGAACGTTCTATTCACTTGGTTGACTACAAGAAGAGAGTCGCACTTGGCCTCGATTACCTCTGCCCCAATGTTCTTGGCCAATTCTAGACCTGCGATCATAGCCTCATATTCGGCTTCATTAATAGTCAGTTTTATAGTTTTAATGGACTGTCTAATTGTGTTTCCGATCGGGGGCTTGAGTACGATGCCCAACCCCGATCCTTTCGAATTTGAGGCCCCGTCTGTGAATAGAGTCCACACTCCCTCAGGAGTCCTCGATTTAGTCATGAGCTCTTTCTCGACTTGGGGAATGAGCGACGGTGTGAAGTCGGTGACAAAATCGACCAGTACTTGAGATTTTATCGAAGTTCAAGGTCGATATTGGATATCGTACTCGCTAATCTCGATGGCCCACTTGGCCAGTCGGCCCGATAATTCGGGCTTATGCATAACATTGCTAAGTGGGTAAGTTGTCACCACGTATATTGGGTGACATTTGAAGTATGGTTTCAATTTCCTAGAGGCACTCAATAAGGCGAGTGCTAATTTTTCTAAGTGCGGATACCCGGTTTCGGTTCTCCTAATGTCATACTAACATAATAAATGGGAAATTGCGTACCTTGTTCTTCTCGAACCAGAACTCTGCTTACCGCTATCTCCGATACGGCGAGGTAAAGATATAATAGCTCGCCTGTTTTTGGTGTATGTAGTAAAGGCGGGCTAGAAAGGTACCTTTTCTGCTCCTCTAAAGCATGCTGGCACTCCGTTCCACATGAGAACTCATTCTTCTTTTTTAGCAGATTGAAGAACCGGTGGCTCCTATCCGATGATCTAGATATAAAACGGCCCAATGTTGCGATCCGGCCTGTCAGTTTTTGCACGGCCTTGATGCTGTCGATGACTTTTATATCTTCGATGGCTTTGATTTTGTCCGGGTTGATCTCTATTCCTCTGTTCGAGACCATAAACCCTAGAAATTTCCCAGAGACTACTCCGAATGCGCATTTTTCTGGGTTCAATTTCATATTGTATCTCTTCAAAATATCAAACGTTTCCTGCAAATGACTAAGATGGTCCTCTGCTCGCAGGGACTTGACTAACATGTCATCAATATAAACTTCCATAGTTTTACCTAGTTGGTTTTCGAACATTTTATTAACTAAACGCTGATATGTCTCCCCTGCATTTTTAAGCCCGAATGGCATCACATTATAGCAGTAAGTGCCATACTTGGTGATGAAGGATGTTTTCTCTTGGTCATCCTTATCCATTTGTATCTGGTTATATCCAGAATAGGCGTCGAGAAAACTAAGAGTCTCGTTTCCAGCAGTGGCATCGATCATGCGATCGATGTTGGGCAGTGGGAAAGAATCTTTGGGGCATGCCTTATTTAGACCTTTATAATCTATACACATTCTAAGTTTGTTCCCTTTTTTAGGTACTACAACTACATTAGCTAACCATTCTGGGTACTTAAGCTCTCGAATGGATCCTATATTTAAGAGTTTAGTTACCTCATCCTTGATGAAGGCCTGTTTGACTTCGGATTGAGGTCTCCTTTTTTGTTTGACCGGCCGGGATTTCGAGTCGACACTCAGCTTGTCCGTTGCAATCTCCAGTGGTATACCTGTCATGTCTAAATGGGACCAAGCAAAGGAACTTTCATTAGATGAAAGAAAAGTAAGTAGTTTGGTCCTGAGCTCGGAGTTCAAACCCGAGCCCAGGTATACCTTCCGATCGGGCGCGTCATGGCGGATCGAGATATGCTCGAGCTCCTCGATCGTTGACTTGGTCGCGTCGGACTCGTCTGGGATGACAAAGGATCGGGGTACCCCGTAGTTATCTTTGTCGAGCTGATCTTGCTCACCCTTATCTGTTGAAGGTGGCTTTTCTGATTGCTATTTGGCCTTCTGTTTCGGTGTCGCTTCCTTTACTGCGAACATTTCCCTTGCCGGATGTTGTTCTCCGTAGACGGTGACGACTCCCTCGGCAGATGGAAATTTCAATATCTGATGTAAGGTTGAGGGTACGGCATTAATATCATGTATCCAGGGCCTTCCGAGCATGGCGTTATATCTCATATCGCCCTCGATCACACAGAATTTTGTTGCCCTGGTGGTTCCACCGATGTTCACCATCAGCGTTATTTCTCCCTTGGTTGTCTCCGATGCCATGTTGAAGCCGTTGAGCACCCAGACCTCGGAAATAATCTGCTTCATTAGTCCCAGTTGTTCAACGACCCAAGATCGGACTATATTGGCTGAACTCCCGGGGTCAATAAGTATGCGCTTCACTCGAGTATCGTATATTAACATCGATATCACCGGTGCGTCGTTGTGAGGTTGCGTAAGGCCTTCAATATCTTTGTCGCTAAAATGTATAGTTCCTTCTATTGCATAGTCCCGAATATGTTTTTCTCGGGTAATGGATATTTTGGTGCGTTTCAGCACCGGTACTTGAGGAGCATCTGTACCCCCAATTATCATGTTGATTGTGTGCTTTGGTTCTTTTTGATCTGCCGGTCTGTCCTTATTTTCGTAGTGATTTTTTGCTCGGTCGCTTAGAAATTCCCGAAGATGCCCATTTTCGAGCAACCGGGCTACCTCTTCTCTCAACTGTCGGCAATCTTCCGTCCTGTGCCCGTGAGTGCCATGATACTTGCATATATAATTGGGATCCCTCTTGGCAGGATCTGTTTGTAACGGCCTTGGCCATCTGGTGTCCTTGATGCGACCGGTTGCTGAAACGAGCGTTGATGAATCGACATTAAAATTATATTTGGACAATCTGGGTGCTTCTTGACGATTATTGATTTTCTCGAAGTTGCTTTTTGGGAACGGCCTCCTGTTCCTTTGGTTGGGGTCGTACCTGCTTTCCTGTTTCGGGGACTTGTGCCCCCTTGACACTATCCTTCGATCTTCCGGGTACGGCCGATGTCTGTCACGATTCGACCTTGGCTCCCGATAATTATCCCTCAGAGGCCGATCAAAAGCTCTAATGGGGTAAGAAGAGCTCGATGAAATCCCGGCCTGGTCGTCTTCTATCCTGATCTTCGACTGGTATCGGTTGTGGATGTCTGCCCAGGTGACAGCTGGGTACTCAATCAAGCTTTGTTTTGAGTTGTCGAGATGCCGCAGAACTTTGGATATTCAGCCCTTGGGTGAAGGCTTGCACGGCCCAGTCGTTTGTAACCGGTGGTAGGTCCATCCGCTCCATTTTTAATCGAGATACGAACTCTCTTAATGTTTCGCTGTCTCGTTGTCTGACTTTGAATAAGTTCGATTTTCTCGTCTCGACTTTGATAGCGCCTTCACGGGCCTTGACGAAGGTATCAGCGAGCATGGCGAAAGAGTCGAGGGAATTTGGTGGTAAATTGTGATACCACGTCATTGCCCCCTTGGAAAGGGTTTCTCCAAATTTCTTCAGGAGGACGGACTCTATTTCGTCGTCCTCTAGGTCGTTCCCCTTTATAGCATAGGTGTAAGCTGTCACGTGCTCATTTGGGTCCGAAGTTCCATTATATTTAGGAATTTCGGGCATGCGGAACTTCTTTGGAATCGCTTATGGAGCGGCGCTGGGCGGGAAAGGCCTTTGCACAAACTTTTTAGCGTCTAAACCCTTTAACATTGTGCCCCCAGTATCTGGTCTACCCTCGAACTGTACGTTTCGACCTTCTTGTCGTTAGCTTCGATTTTTTTCACCCGTTTCAACCCGCTTAGTCAACTCCTCGAGCATTTTGATAATCCCGGGGTCGGTCCCTGAAGTGTTCTCATCCGGTTGCGCTGCAATCCGCTCATTTTGTTCGGCTACCATCTGAGGAGGAACGGCTTCGGCTCCGCTCGGGTTCTGACTACGGCTTTGCAGTTGGGCTATCGCCGCCTGCTGGGCTAGCAGCATATCAAATATCACTTTGTGGCTAATTTCATTTTCTCCATTATGTTGAATCCCTGAGTGATTCTCCCCCCGAACGCTGTGTGATAGGCCGGGGGTCTGATCAGTGTCGACGGCCATTTAGGAGTTGGCGTCGATTGGGACTTCATTTTCGGGCGCAGCGTTGTTTTCGCCTTGGTGGTTGAATTCGTTGTTGATGTGAAGTGAGTGCGACATGATTAGGCTTTAATCTGAAAAACAAAAAATTCTGCAAAGAGCAAGCGTAAAGTAGTGCGTAAAAAATGAATTGTATCAAAAATTCGCTAATATCCTTGGCCCCACGGTGGGCGCCAAACTGTTTACCCTTAAAACCGAGTAACAATTGAATTTGTTCGTAGTGCTAAGGATGTGCGAATCAATTTTATACGATGTAAAATGTAATACTAATAATTTAGAAATAAAAAGGAGTAATCAAACCACAATGGTTGAGTAGCTGATGATGAAATATAAAAGTGGACAGAGTTTGATGAGCAGTAGCTATGAACATTAACAATTTCTAGTGTTTTTTCATATGAATCTTGTATGTCACAATGAATGTCGAAATGCCCTTCTTATAGGTAAATAAAAGAGTCCTATACATGGTAAAAGTCTAATTACCAGGTAAATCTCTTCAATTATGGGATGAAATATCCTAAATGGTGGCTTAACGTCTATAACGATTGAGATATTTACTCCTGGCGAGATATCAGGAATCCACGAAATATCCGGTTGAAACTGACCTTCTGTTACGAGATGTGCTATTGGTCGGTAAATATCGGTCAGCCCGTTTCAGCCGCTCCAATTATGTGCTCGACCTACTGACCTCGGGTCGAGAAAAACCCGATATCGTATCGTATTCAAGCTCGACCCTTCTCGAGCAGTTGACCACAATAGTTTTTAATCTTGGTGTTTTATTAAATAATAACTCTTTTTAAAAGATATCTTTGAATTTAAAAACTCCTATAATCACGAGAAAGTGGAAAATCATAAGTATCTCCTAAGCTGTAAGTATCAAGTTTAAACTCTAAACCTTTATCTTACAATTAATATTTTTACATTTAATGAAAAAATCTATTTTTTCAGCCCAAGTTCAAATGCTGATAAGATGTTGTTACCATTTAAAATAATAATAATAATAAAAACCTCTATCATACAATATGTTATAAAATTAAAGTTTTGAGTTGATTTGATTTAAGATGAAGTATGAAATGGAATTTTTAAAAAGTAATTATAGATTAACTCAAATTTAAAAAGAAAATCAAAACGGAGATAGAAAAGCAAAATATATTTCAAGATAAGGTTATCTTTCAAAAATTAACAAATAACATAGGTTTATTTATCAATTCAAAAATTTAAAATTTTGCTTGTTAATTTTTTTCTTCCAATTATCACTTCAAATTTTAACTTTCAATATTTTAAATTTATGTAAGTTAAACTGTAAATCCTTTTTGGGCTTTGTCTTTAAAAAGTGGCACTTGCCTTTTTATGGTTATGCCATTTGGCTTAATGTTATACTATTCCAACTCTTATGAAAAAAGTGACCCTTGCCTTTTTGTGGTATGTCACTTGGTTTAATATGGTGGCTTTGCCTTTCCTTTTATATATTACTAATATATAGAATTGAGAGTCAGGGTGTACTTGTGAGCACCTAATTTTTTACCGTATTTGGACTTTTTACCACTTTTTAGTATTTAAATAGTTATATTTTTAATCTTAAGATTTTAGCATTTGTTTCACTTTTTTATAGGTTTTACTATAGAAAATTAAAAATAATAAAAAAGAGTTAAAAGTTTTATCTTCATTGACAAAGAAATAAATATTTTCAAAAAATATAATTTTATTTAGTTTAGTGCTATTTATAAGTTAGAGACTTTCAACAAGCAAATATTGAGTATGTAGTAAGTTTACCTTGCTATTTTTTTTTACTTTGTAGGAGTAGTATCTCATTTTATTCGTTTGTTTATCCTTTAAAAGGATAATTACAGTATATATATATATATATATATATATGTTGCATGGATATGGTAGTTTAATTTCTAGAGTTAGAGGTTTTAATAAATAGATAGTGAGTAATTAGATTTTATCATTATCATTTAAGAGAAAATCAAAACAAAAGTCAAGGAAGAGAACCAGTGAATGTCACGATCCAAAAGCCCTCCTTAGAAATTGTGATGGTATGCCTAATCTTCAAACTAGGTAAGTCAGTAACTTAGCATTATTTAGAACAATACAAGCACGAAGTAACGAAAACAGAGTTTAACATAAATGTGGAAAAAGGAATAATAGAGGCTCAAGCGGAAAATGCTCAACATAACTTCTACAACAACCTGACTAGTTGTTTTGCTTTCTAGATTGATGATCCCCTATTTAAGACTTTCTGTATGTACTTTTACTATTTTATGGCTTGTGGAGATGGTTGGTTTGATTTTGGAAGGGTTCATGTTGAATTCAGAAAACTTAGTTCCTTATAGTAGCCTAAGGTGGCCAAGTTTGACTTGAGTCAACATTTTGAGTAAACGACCTCAGAAATAGGATTTGATGGTTCCAATAGGTTCATATGATGATTTTGAACTTGGGCGTGTGTCGGACCATGTTTCGGGGTGATCCACGAGCGTTTCGGCTTTTTTTTTTTTTCCTTATAAAATCCACTAGGCATGCTAATTTTCATATATATAACATAAAGTACAGAAATGGAGGGGGACATAAATCTTACCTCCCGATAGAAAAGGTGTACACTCTTGGTCATCCAAACTTGACGACCAAGTATGCTTAAATAGCTATGATGGGTTAGACCTATGATGATGTGATGATTGTCTATCTTATAACATCGATAGACAATCATATGTACAAAAAAAGTGTGAAGAAAATCTAGGTCAACTATACAAAAAAGTACATATATTCTTAAATCTACTAAGTAAGTGGTTTGAAATAGTATCCTCCCTGTGCCATAGGATATATTTCTAGGAAAAAAATGGAAATCTTTTAATTGATGTGTCAGATAGCAAGTAATAGCAATCTTCAACTTTGCTTTGGCATTGATAGCAAAAAAAGCAGAGTTGAAGATGGCTAGCAAAAAGGATCCATGTAACTGGACGTACTTGCAATATCTGGTGCATGTAGTAGTGGGCTGCCATTGTAGGTAAGCTAGATTTGTTCTTCTAGGGTCTTCCTGCACTGTAGTCTACTGCTGATGTCTGTTGCTGTAATCGCGGTTACTTCTAAGGTTTTTACATTCCCTAGGGTCTTCATGTATATCTGTGTGTTGCTTGTGCTGAGTTCCTATACTTTGTGTTGCTGTAGCTTGTTGCTTTTCTTGTGCTTCTATGACTTGTAGTTGTCGCTGTGGTGAGTACCTGTTTATCTTGCTACTCCTGCTGGTGTTGTTGCTGCTACTGCTATTGCTGTTGTTACTGATGTTGCTGTTGCTACTGCTGCTACTGTGAAGCTGTGTGTTATCTTTCTGGTTCTTGTAGAGGTGCTTCATTATGTTGATCTTGTGAGTGGTAATGTAGATGTGGGACCATGGTGATTGCTGCATTTGCAATAGAATGAGCATTAAGAGTCCTAATACCACACATTGCAATTGTAGCAATAACTTGGAGTATTGAGAAATCTTCTTCTGGTTACTGGGAGAGTTGTGGCTGTGTTTCTGCTTTTGTTGTTGGACTATGGTGAGTAATTTCTGTAAGAAAGCTGTGTCTGTATCCTCAAGATGTCTCTTGCTTGGTTCTCTATGTGTGGCCAGTGTTTTGTGAGTTGATGACTAGTTGAGTGTCTGTCTGTGTAAGCTGCAGGTTCTGAGTAATCTGCTATTTCTGTGAGATTGGTTAAGATGTGTATGTGACTGTATTGAGCATTTGATATCTCCTTCTGGTTGCATGTGATAATGAGTGGCTGGCTTAATGTATCTATGGCGTGATGAGTGGCTGTCCATCTTCCTGCTATTGCTGGTATTGCTGCTGCTCATGTTGCTGCTGTTGCTAATGTTATTGCTGTTGCTGCTGTGGGACAGCCTGTTAGCTGTGTGGTGTTTGTGGGGATGCTGGATTGTGTTAGTCCTATGAGCAATGGTATAGAGAAGGGTCCACAGCGATTGCTACAATTGCAATGGAATGAGCACTAAGAGTGCTAATACCACACATTGCAATTGTAGCAATGACCAGAATCCATCCAAGCTATCTGCTTTTTGTATTTTTGTAGCTGGTTGATGTCGTGCTGCTGTGATTTGTTGCTGCTGCTGAGATGATGGTTGTCTTCTACTGCTGCTGTTGCTGCTATTGGAGGGTTGTGTGTTGTCTGCCTGGTGCTTGTGAGAAGGCTGCACAAGGCTGTGGAGCTGTGTGCTAGGTGTCTGATGCTTGTGAGAATACTGCTTTGTGTTGATCATATGAGCAATAATATGGAGGGGGTTCCATGGTAATTGGTACAATTGCGATAGGATGAGCATTAAAAGTGCTAATACCACAAATTACAGTTGTAACAATGGCCCGAATCCATCAATGTTATCCGCTTTTTGTGTTTTTGTAGCTGGCTTCTGCTGTGCTTCTATGATTTGTGGCTGTTGCTGAGATGGTGGTTGTCTTCTGCTACTGCTGTTGCTGCTACTGAAGACCATAAATATTACCAGGGTAATGATATGATGAACATTATCATACATTACACCTTTAGTAGTACACTGGGCAAGCCAGTCTTCCTGCAAAATTAGCAAACAGGTTAGAAGGAAGGATTGGTCATAGTCGTTGCTTGGGTTCAGATTCTTATGTGTTGTGGATGCCATTTGTGTTCGACGACTTCTCTAGTTGAGTCTATGATGGAGCTAATGTTGCTTATGGGGGAGTTTTGGCATGTTTTGGTTTTCCTAGCTGTTTGGTTGAAAAACCAGACTGGGGAGGGATGTTGTTGGTAGAGGTGTTGTTGCTGTCTATGATCCTGGTTATTTCTGTGTGTCTTTTCAGGTTCTTGTGCTTCTAGTGAGCAAGGGTATTGTGCAGGTAGCAGTGGTTATATGCTAAGGATGGTGGTAAGGATGGGAGAGGAGGGCCAGAAAGGTTGCTGCAATTGCAGAGTTTTTGACATCATATCTGTTAGTGTAAACCTTTGTAGTTGCAGCAATGAGTTAATTCTATGTCTTGCACCTGCAAAATACTGCCAATACACAAAGAAAACAAGAAATGTTAGTACAGAGTGTGCCCTGTTCTATGAGTGTTCTTTGCTTGAAATTTTCTCTGATGATCTTTCTGTGTTTTTGTGGGATGGTGATTTGACATGTATGTATTGATCTCTTGCACATGCTATTACTATTCATTTCCATCAGAATTTGCAGGGAGCAACTGCGGTGTAAAATTAATCTTTTTGGCTTTCCTATGTCTGAAAGCTGGTGTGGCTTTAAGGTCAAGTTATATCTGTCCTCTTATATGTGCAGGTAGATCCAATTGATTGTTTTAATTTGTCGTTAAGCTTAGCTCATGACTCCATTTTGAGAGAGCATCAGACATAATTATAATTATAATTACTTTAATTATAATTGAAAATTAATAGATATTATGTTGAGTCGCGCTCCATTACCTTGGGCTTTTGGCGGAATACTTAAGTGTGAGTAGAAACCATGCCTCTTTTATGTGACCATCTCTGTGTTATAACTATATCCCCCCCTATGAAATAGCATTATGGATTGGGCCGAACAACCTCGGCAATATAATTGAGATGCATCTATGGTTCGTGCCGGTCGATCCTCATTATTGTAAATGATTATTATGGATCGAGCTGTACGACCTCAACATAAGAATATACATGATATTTCCTTCATAATTTGAGAATTGATACTTACTTGATGGTTTTTATTTGTTGAAATGGAATGTAATATTTGGGGACATTAATTTGATATTTTGTTAAAGAATCACGTTATTTATTGTTTCTTATTCCATTGTTACTGTTGTATTTCATGCATATTTATAATTCTGCACTTTATATATCGACCACTAGTAAGTATCAACGTCAATTACTCGTTTCTTCGAGGTTTGAGTAGATACTTACTGGGTACGCGTTGGTTTACGTACTCACGCTACACAATTGTTTAGGTTATGAGGCAAGTACAGCTGGTGGCCATTCGGGTGGTCATCCCTGTTATCTGGAGACCTAGTGGTAAGTTGCTTCCGATGCTTTGATGTGTAGCACCCGGAGTCTCCTCCTTATTGTATTTACTATTTTTGTCTATTTTATTTCAGACAATAGTTATAGCGATTTCGTATATTCTACTAGACTGCTTGTGCATTTGTGACACAAGGTTTTTGGAATTACTAGTAGTTGTTTATGGTTATGCCTAACATTGTTACTATTTCATTTTTATGTCTTATTCATGCGTTATATCACCATGATCTTTTGTACTTAGTTTCTTTATTAATTAAAATTTCATGATTTTAAAAGCAAAAAAAATAAGTAATTAATTTGATAGTTCATCGTTGCTAATGGCGACGTTGGGCGACATCATGACCTACCATGGTTTTGGGGTTATGACAGCTTGGTATCAGAGCACTAGCTTATCTTAGGTCTCACGAGTCATGTGTAGGCCTACTAGAGTTTTGCGGATCTGTGCAAAGACGTCTGTACTTATCTTCGAGAGGCTATAGGGTGTTGGAAACATCCGTTTCTTCATCTTCCATCGCGCAGTTGATGTTGTGCTAAGTATCTTTCTCTTATTCTCTCACAAATGGTGAGAATGCGCGCTACGACTACACCTGGGGGTAGAGGGGCTGCTCCCTCGATTCTTAGAGGCCGAGGGAGGGCCACAACTTTTGCTAGAGGACGAAGGCATTCTAGAGTTTCTCTTGTTGTACCATCAGTGGATCCAGTGCAGGATCGTGTTATTGGAGCTAGATGAGGCGCCTACAGCTGAGCCGGCCTTGACAGATTATATGAATGCAACAGTAATTGAGGAGGTCATGGGCCGTATGCTACGCTTCATGGATTCTATGACTCAGGCTAGCCTATTTTCAGCAAATCCCATTACATCTCAAGCGGGAGGGAGAGCACAGACCCCCACCGCTCAGGTTGCAAGGTACGCTGCTGCTATTAATTAGACCCTAGGTACAGTAAATGCAGGCGAAGCCCATCCAGTTACAGCGGTTATATCATAACTTAGGCCAACCACAACCGTTGAGTAGTAGAAGCGGCTAGCCAGATAGACTAGACTACATCCTCCTATCTTTAGCAGTGAGCGGCATGAGGACCCATAGGATTTCATTGATCGTTGCAGGGATAGGCTACATAATATGAGGGTATTGGAGTTAACAGGGTGCCCTTCACCACATTTAAGTTGGAGGGCAAGGCCCATAGATGGTGGCATTCTTATCTCTATAGGAGGCCAGCAGATTCACCTCCCTTGACTTGGGACAGTTCACATGTCCCTTTTGGGAGAGATATATTCAACCCTCTTAGAGAGAAGAGTTACAGGATCAGTTCAAGCGGCTCCAGCAGGGTCAGATGTCGGTGACCGATTATGAGGCGAGGTTCTCTAAGTTGTCTCACCACTCACTTATGCTACTCCCCTCAGATGCAGAGAGAATGTGGAGGTCCATGTCCTACCATGTTTATTGCATACATGTCAAATGCCACGTCCTACCATGTTTATTGCATACATGTCAAATGCCAAATAAAATGTTCGAAGCATTATTTAAATAAAATAAGGCATAATAACAATCTTTAAGTAAAATAAAACATCAAATGGGGTAATGAGTTTAATTTGAGAATCCAATTAAAGTAAAATGTGATAACCATTAAAAAATAATAAAGCATCGAGAGAGATAACGAGTTTTATATTAAGAGTTACATAAAGAAAAGCATGTTAATATTTCCTTTATAAAAAACCATTATGCTACCACCAACCAACACAATATGAGATAATGACTCCATGCAAGTAAATTAATCTAGACAATCGATTCACCAAGTAACAATGGAGGAACATATTGGCACATTAAAGCAACATAACAAATCACATAGAATGCATGACTCACACAATAATTAACAATAGTTCCAACACAAAAATATCAACAAATAATCAAATACAATCAAAATAAAAGTAAAATGTTTTAAGGAAAAACAATAATCGTTCAATCAACGAGTCATTCCACCATAGGATGTATAATAAGAATCAAAACCGAGGTACCACGCCTCAAAATCGAATTTCACAAGCCAAAATCACAATCTTCCTTATATCACTGTTTGAGCCTTGCATTTATTTTAAAAATATTTTTTTCGAAATAGCTACGTGCACTTTAGCCCCCTTATCTCACAGCGTTGCTTCAAACAATTCCCTTACTTGCTACACGCGTATAAATCCCACCACATGTCTCCGCAAGCAAATCAACCCCTATCCTTACACCGCCGCATGTGCATCAATATCACATCACAACAACCAACTCGCACCATATGTGCCCATAAGCCATAACATTTATAAAATCAACAACACCAATGTTACCACAACACATAGCCCACGACCCACGATATGTACAAGAATCTCAAAAATAACAAAATAAATGAGAAAAACTCAACAAGGAAAGATATCCTAATAATCACCAACTTCAACTACAAAGTGTTAATAGCTTTCACAACCACAACATCAGTAACTCAACAATGAAGGAATAATTCCCGTGAAACGGAAACTTCCAACTAAGGCACATAACATAAGCTTAATAATGAAAGATATAGCATGAAATAACAACTACAACTAAAAACATGAGAATAGCTCAATAATGGAAAGAATGGCATGTAACAACAACTACAAAAAAAATTCATATAAGGGAAATATCGACAATGGAAACGAGGACATGTATTAACATCTTCAATTAAAGCATGTAAGAGTAAACTTGAAAATAAAAGATAGAACAAATAGTAACAACTTCAATTATAGGCCTACAAGTAACCTATAGTCCAAACCGGTCAATTTGTCACGACCCGAAATCCTAACCTCGGGGTCATGATGGCGCCTAACATATACTTTCTAGGAAAGCTGACGTGAGGCAGAAAATTAACTGATTTTAACAATTTATAACAAGATATTAACAACGAAAATGATATAAGTGTTAAGTATAGTAAAATAATACTGAAGGGCAATGTGTAAACCTAACCCAGAAGCTAGTGACACGAGTACATGAACATCTAGAGTGCTACAAACATGGTATAAATAAAATACACTATTTTGAAACTCAGAAAAACAGTAAAGATAGGAGGGAAGGGTACTTCAGGGGTTCGAAAGTCGTGCAGTTGTACCTCAAGTCTCCGTCAGCCACTGAATCCTAATGTAACCTGTGTGGAGTAAGCCTACACTAGTCAGCAACAGCTTTCTCATTGGCTTCATTAGGGTTCGTAGTCTCATCCTTAAAAGGCTTTTTTCTTTCTCCGAATATACTCTCAACTTTTCCAGCTATCCTATCAACCGGTCAGTCGATATCATTTTGGAGGACACAACGGTAGACGAACCAAGCCATCAAAATCAGACATGTAAAGGAACCTTCATTACCTCAAGTTGAGATCCTTTTGCTTGAAAAAATACTGTAGACTCTGATGATCCATGAATACCTCACACGACACGTCGTAGAGGTAATGCCTCAAAATCTTCAGTGCATGAACAATGGCTGCCAACTCCAAGTCATGAACAGGGTAATTCTTCTCATGAACCTTAAACTGCCGCGACACATATGCGATCGCGCTGCCATCCTGCATCAATACATCACTGAGCCTAGATGTATCACAATACACCGTGTAGGATCCTGAACCTGTGGGCAACACCAACACTAGGGTTGTAGCCAAGGTAGTCTTGAGCTGCTAAAAGCTCAACTCACACTAATCTGGCCCCTTGAATGGAGCACCCTTCTGGGTCAATCTAGTCAATGGGGCTGCTATGGATCAAAATCTCTCCACGAACTGGCGATTATAACTCGCCAAACCCAGGAAACTCCGAATCTCTGTAGTTTAAGTACATTTGGGCCAGTTTTGAACCACCTCAATCTTCTTAGGATCCAATTTTATACCCTCGGTTGATACCACATGCCCCAAAAGGTGACCCAGCCCAACCAAAACTCACACTTTGAAAACCTGGCATATAATTGACTATCTCTCAGGGTCTGAAGTACAACTCGAAGGTGCTGCTCATGCTCCTCTCGACTAGGGGAGTAGATCAAAATATCATCAATGAATACGATCACAATACAGTCCAAGTAGGTCTTAAATATCCAGTTCATCAAATCCATGAATGTTGTTAGGGCATTTGTCAATCCAAATGACATCACTAGGAACTTATAATGCCATACCGATTATGAAAAGCTGCCTCAGGGACATATGATGCCCTAATCATCAATGATGGTAGCCAAACCTCAAATCGATTTTCGAAAACACTTTGGCAGCGAAAAGCTAATCAAATAATTCATCAATCCTCGACAACAGATACTTGTTCTTGATAGTGACTTTATTCAACTGCCTATAGTCTATACACATCCTCATTGAACCACTCTTCTTCTTGACGAACAACATGGGCGAACCCCAAGGCGAGACACTACGTCTAATGAATCCCTTGTCAAGCAAATAAACTGCTCCTTAAGTTCCTTCAACTCAGGCGGGGCCATACGGTACGGCAGAATGGAAATAAGCTAAGTGTTAATATCAATGTGGGGTGGCATCCTTGGCCGATCTACAGAAAACACCTCTGGAAACTCAAGTATAATAGGTACCGAATATATAGAAGGAACCTCCGCACTAGAATCGCGAATATAAAATAAGCTAGACATCCTTTCTCGACCATACCTTGAGCCTTCACATCTAAAATAACCCTTCTGGTAGATTGGCCAGGAGGCTCTCTCCACTCTAATCGAGGCAATCCCTTCATGGCTAAGGTCACTGTCTTGGCATGACACTCCAATAAAGCATGATAAGGTGACAGCCAATCCACGCCCAAAATAACATAAAAGTCTACCATATCAAGAAGTAGGAAATCCGCACAAGTCTCAAGAATGCAAATACTAATCACGCACGAGCGATAACCTGTCACGACCCAAAATCCCATCCCGGTCGTGATGGCGCCTCTCATGAAGACAAGGCCAGCCGATTTAAACCAAACCTCATTTAAATAGTTAACAATACAAAAATAATATAAGTACGGCTAAGTAACAGTAATTTGCGGGAAAATATAGTAGACCATCCCGACTACAGCCCTCAGATCGGGGTGTCACGAAGTAATGAGCCACTAAAGAAATCCTAATAATAAAATAACTATTACAATATCTTTGGCACAATTGTTTGAAGAAAGTGAAAGCGACAAAATAAAGGAGATACGGGGCTGCGAACGCCAACAACTACCTCGTTGTCTCTAAATCACCACCCTGACAATAGTAGTAGTCAATATCTCAGGGTGGAACCGATAACGCCTGAATCTGCACACATGGTGCAGGGAGTAATGTGAGTATTTCCAACTTAGTGAGTAATAAATATAAATAATGACTGAAAGTAAGAAACACAAAAGACTCAAAGCAATCCACGATGGAGCAGTAAAAACAAGTAACATCTCAATAGATAACGTGAAGTAACTGGAAACAACACCAACACAACCAAAAATGCAATGCGATGCAATGCAATGCAATGCAATGCGAGTCATGACTATCGTGGCAGACGTGCCACCCGTTCCCTGGGTACCCGGCGCTTACTGTGGGGGGTTCAGTAGCGCAATATATCGTGACGGCGTGTCACCCGATCCATGCATGTGACATCTTGTGGAGGTGTGCCACCCGATCCATTTAAATCATTTGAATATATCATTTAAGTTTCAAAACTAAGTTTATGAAATGAATCAATGCAGCAACCATACCCCTGAAGGGTTCACATAACCGGCGAGATGCCAAATAACACCCCTGAAGGGTCCACATAACCGGCGAGATGCCAATACGATGTAATAACAATGACAGATACCCCTGAAGGGTTCCATAACCGGCGAGATGCCCACGTATGATTTCGTACAAAATGACAAGTACCCCTGAAGGGTTCACATAACCGGCGCGAAGCCCAAATATTGCAAGTAGCCCAAATCACAATGATATCAATTAGATTTCAATCACATATGTAGTAAAATCATTAATCGGGATGGACCAAGTCACAATCCCCAGAAGTAAACGACCCCATGCTCATCATCGAGCATGTGCCTCACCTCAACATAGCACTACGATGTGCAATTCGGGGTTTCGAACCCTCAAGACATCATTTACAAATATTACTCACCTTAAACCGGCTAAATCCTTAGCCCGCGACGCCTTTGCCCTTTGAATTGGCCTCCTCGTGCGTCGAATCTATCCAAATTCAGAATAATTACGTCACATTATGCTATGGGGACAAAGCCCGAGCGAAAATAATCAAAATTACTAAGAAATCCCGAAATTAGCAAAACCCGAGCCCCGGGCCCACTTCTCAAAATTCAGAAATTATCACTTCAACGGGTTCCTTATCTCCTCACGAGTTCAACCATATAAAATTTGTCAAATTCCGACACCGGATCGACCTTCAAATCTTAATTTTTGTTCTTGGAAGATTTGGAAGAAAATCTGATTTTGCTTCCATAGATTCGTGGATTTATGATATAAATGAGTATGGAATCATGATCTATGAAGGATTTATGATAAAGAACACTTACCCCGATGTTTTCCTTGAAAATCGCCTCAAAAATCGCCTCAATCCGACCTCTCTAGCCCGAAATATGTTAAAATGGCAAAAATGATCAAAACCCTCGCTTATAGACCCTTTCTACCTCACTTCGCGGCCTCAAAAGGCCATTTCGCGGTTCGCATTTTAATGTGCGGTTCGCACTTTGGTCGCGGATCTCACATTTCGGCAGATTTTTTTCAGACCTGTATTCCATTGTAGAAGCTCATGACTCCGTAATTTCCAGTTTCAGGGGGGATTTACTTTGTATTAGTAGTTTTTATTGTATTGAGACCTCATGTTTATGCTATTTCTATGAATTCCGTTATCTTATTGCCTTTGTTATCATCTATTCGCTTGCCTAGAAGGTGTGCTAGGCGCCATCACGACTGTTTGAGATATTGGGTCAAGACAGAAGTATATTCGCATGTCTTGTAAATGAGTTCAGACTTAGGAACATTAAGTGATTGCATAGTAGTGGTGGCTGTGAAAGGGTATAGAGAGATGTTAGTTTGAGGCTAAGCAAGTGGGTATCACCAGCGGGGTAACCTACGGATGTGTGATCCTTATGATGATTGTGTGGAGAGTTTCTTTCTACTGGTGGTTTAAATATGTTTCTATTTGAGTATGGAACGGTTGTGAAAGTTGAGTTGACTGTCACGAACGAGCTTCATAGATGATTTGAGGTATTTAAAATTTGGGTTACATGAGCTTATGAACGATTTAGTTGAATCTCACTGCGGGATTATGGTAGTAACCGAGTATGGGTATTGTGAGTTATCGGATGTTTTATTCTATGGATTTGAGCCAAGTATGGGAGTCTACTATCATCGATTAGATTGCATAGTTATGTGTTGTAATTGTTTCAGTCTGAAGCATACTCGTGGAGAGGTTATGAGTTGGACTCGTTGGTTTTGAGGATGACTTAAGCAAGGAAATTTCATGATGCATGATGTATTACACCTTATGGATATATTGAAGTGTTGAGAGTGGTTTAGGACTGTTGTTCGTGACGGATGTAATGTACTGAGAAGAAAGATTCACTTGGTTGCTTAGAGGTGTGGATTACTTCTTTGGGTGCTGGTATGCTAATGGAGCACGAATCGTTCGGCTTGAGGAAGTTCTCGAGGAGTTTAAGATTCATATGTGGCATTTGAGGATATTTCGGACTTGTATATGGCTAGAATCTTAGATTTGCATTGGATGGTGTTGAGACTCATAGTATTCGTATATCATTTTGGATTATATATTTCAGTATCAGGAGGGTAAAGGAAACAGTTTTATATTCACATTAGGTCTATTCAAAGCGGGTGTCTTGATTGTAGTACTTTTTGGGTTCTAGGAGGGGGTACAGTGGCTTATGGGTCTTATGGCGGTGTGGTTTTATGCTAGGATCTCCTGTAGAGAGCTTAAGGTAAGGATCATGGTGTTCTGGCAAGGAAGAGTGTTAACTTGAGGGTAATTCGGAAGGAACTAGGAGAAATAGGATAGCTTTGTAGTAGGTTGGATTGGCACAATAATGGATACAATCGGTTCTTTGGTTACTTATGATGTGGTGAGTGTCTACAGGTGTTTTGTGGCAAAACTCTTAGGCTTGGCAACCTGCATGTCTTGGTTGAGTTAGAGAGATTAAGTTCTGATGACTTGTTTATGTGCAAATAGGCTTCGAAGTGTTCTCCATGATTTCTGCCACAACTTGAGATGGACATTATCTACAGGTATGAGGGGTATGTGGCGTGGTATGATTTTCTCCTTGATGGGATCAAGTGGAAAGTTTATGACTGATCGTCTATGTATTCTACTTGTGACTCAATTTAGCCGGTTCGAGGTGAGTAGTGATTGTAAATGATGCCCTGAGGGTTTGAAACCCCGGATTGCACATCGTAGTGCTATATTGAGGTGAGGCACGTGCTCGATGATGAGCGTGAGGTCGTTTACTACTGGGGATTGTGAACTGGTCCGTCCCAATTGATGATTTTTACTACATATTTGATTGAAACTTATTTGACATCATTATGTTTTGGACTGATTGCCATATCTAGGCTTCGTGCCGGTTATTTGAACCCTTCTAGGGTATTTATCACTGTCTCCTCGCTGTTTGATTCATTACTTGAACTCATTCATGTTGTTTTCCACTATTTTTACAAAACAGCCATTTTTACTCAGTTTTGAGATTTAAATGACATTTTAAATGATATAAATGGATCGGGTGGCATGCCGCCACAGGATTTGATATGAATGGATCGGGTGGCACGCTGCCACGGAATATGATATAAATGGATCGGGTGGCACGCCGCCATGAAATATGATATAAATGGATCGGGTGGCACGCCGCCACAGGATCGGGTGGCACGCCGCCACAAGATCGGGTGGCACGCCGCCACGAGATATGGTATTGCGCTTGGGCCGTAAGTGGCCCCTCCTGGAATCTGTACACCCCCAGTAAGCGCAGGGTACCCAGTGATGTTATAGTTGGTAAGAATGGCAACTAGTAACTAGAGCTGGGGAGATGATTATGGAGATATAGCCCAGTAATGTTACAGTTGGTAACAATGGCAACTGGTAACTAGAGCTGGGGAGATGATATTATTTTTTTAAGTGATATTGCCCGAGGGGCGTGATTTTTAAATGATACTGAGCCCAGGGATGTTACACTTCGTAACAATGGCAACTGGTAACTAGAGCTGGGAAGATTTTGCTTGATTTCTCACTGATTTACTGTTTTAAAATAATGTTTTACTGCTTCATTATGCATTGCCTTGTGCTTTACGTGTTTTCCTTACTTTCAATCATTATTTATATATACTACTCACTGAGTTGGAAGTACTCACATTACTCCCTACACCATGTGTGCAGATTCAGGCGTTATTAATTCCGCTCCGAGGCATTGACTACGACTGTCCGAGTGGTGATTCAGAGACTGTGAGGTAGCTGTTGGCGTCCGCAGCCGCGTATCTCTTTTATCTTGTTGTTTCTACTTTCCTCAAACAATTGTGCCAGAGATATTGTAATAGTAGTCTTGTTATTAGGATTTCATTAGCTGCTCATGACATCATGACACCTCGATTTGGGCTGTTGTCGGGATGGTTAACTATGTTTTCCGCAAATTATTGTTATTAAAATATATAAGTACTGTATTAACTGCTTAAAAAGGAGTTTAGTTTGAATCGGCTGGCCTTGTCTTCACGAGAGGCGCCATCATGACCGGGTTTGGGATTTGGGTCGTGACAAGTTGGTATCAGAGCCTGGTTACATAGGTCTCACGAGTCATGAGCGAGTTTAGTAGAGTCTCGCGGATCGGTACGGAGACATCTGTATTTATCTTCGAGAGGCTGTAGAACCTCTTAGGAAAAACTTCATATTCTTGATATCATTATCGTGCGGTTTGATTCTATTGAGGCTTATGCCTTTATTTCCTTCCTACTCAATCTTATGTGGCGCGAAGCGCTTATTATCAATGTGATGCGGTGTTGTCTTCCTTGTTTGAACGCATTATGGTTCGTCGGTGTTACGACCTTCTTGAATTTTGCCTTCGGGGCATGGTGTTGTGAAGTGGTGCCTGAGGGGTGGTTGCCAGGGATAGCTGTGTGCAGCGGTTCAAAATCGAATTAGTATTTCTAATGTGGATGGCTCGAGAAAGATGATCTTCGAAGAGGCTTAGAGTCGGTAACATTTTATTGGTTCGGGTGCTACAGATATGGATTTCGATTTGATGCAACACGTGAGCAGCGAAGTATGAGGAATGACATGGCAGGAAGTGTTTTGCGGTGGTTGAAGTACTAGCAAGCCAAGTATAAGAAGCAGAGGTTGAAAAGTTGCTTAAAGGAGATAGTTTAACCAAAATAAGAGTGACAGATTAGCATATGGATTATGTGGTAGGATAGCCGCGTGCCTTGAGAAAGTGTAGAACGGTTTGGGAATATGATGGAAGGTGATTTGGCCTACGTATTTTATTTGGAGTGATGGTTGTCGTACGAAAAAAGATCGAATATGGCAGAAAGGAGTTTGTTTGAAATGAATAGGGGTGTGAAGATCTGATTATCGTTTCAGGTGCAATATGACTTGAGTTCGTAAAGTATTGTTGAACTTTCAGTTGATGTCAATAGGGAAGGATCAGACTTATACAGTTGGTGGGCGAGCATGAGCTCAGCAGAATTTGCTGATTACGGGGTAGTTGTACCTGGTGCAGCATCATTAGAAGATGTCGGTAAGGAATTCCACAGGTGGGTTATCTCCTGTGAGCAGGTTAGCGGTGGCGTGATGTTGATGAAGCTTCTGCGAGGTATATTACTTGCTACCCAATAAGAGGTCGAGTGTGTGACTATAATTTGTGATCCAGGATGTTCATGAAAAGCTTAACAAAGACTTCGAGTAGTCTGTCGGGTTAATGGTGTGAGATCATGGTAAATGAGAATGGAGGAATCATCGTGGGCTCTAAATTATGTGACGGTGGCTTAGAGCTAAGTGGGGGGGAGCCCTACCGTTTACAATTGGATCGCGTGGTTGTCTACCTGTGCGGTTTCTGGTTATCGGTACGTTGGCGAATTACTTATGACTAAGAAAAATGAAGTATTAGGGGTAATTCAGCAAAGAACCAGGTGGGCGTGTGCTATATTCGCCGTTATCGATGCATGTTCAGGTTTTTGGGCAGACTCGGAGCTTATGTTTTGTGGACGTGATGTACATGGAAAAGCGCGCAGTCAGTTGCTTCTTCGAGAGGTTGCCATGTGCTAGTAGAGCGTTGGAGTTGGTTTTCTTCGGGACTAGGTCAGAGTAATTGACTCTTGATAACGGTCCTAGTGGATTCAAGAATTAAAGTGCAGTGCCTAAGGATTTCGGGTCCGATGTGTGGTTAAGGATCGAGTCTTCACAGTGGATTGCGAACGAAACTTGGAATATTCTATGTTACCATAAGGTATACGGTGTAGTATTGGAGGAAAGGAAGAAATAACTTCGGATTCGCAGAAGGTCTTGCAGAATGGGTGTACCAATCTGAGATAATATTGATCACATAAGAAGGATATGAGATGGTTCATGAGTAATGAGACGATGTGGTCTCGCGATTCGGGTCACTCGATGTGAGTGCCAATTGAGTTCGTTATGTTGTGAATGGAGCTATTATATTTCTAAGTCAGGTCAAGTGTAATTTGAAAGAAGTTGGATCGGGTTACACGGCGCAACATCATCATGTGTGGATCGGGTTGTATGCCGCAACAGTGTTATGTTGAGTACGGTCCCCTATATCTGTTCCTATGTATTTTGTTTCTCATCCTCTGAGAAGGGTTCGTAACATCTGTTCGATCATTTTATTCGTTACGCGGGCTGGATAATTCTTTCTAGAGTTCGTTCCTCTTTATGTGTCATGTTCAAATTGTAGCTTGTCGGCGCATTGATGGCGCCATATGAGAGCTGAGTTGGTGTTTGTGGCGGTTTATTGCATGAGCAGCTTGCACTGGGTGAGACGAGATTATTGGAGCTGAAATCTATGCAATCAGATTTATATAAGGCACATTAAAAGGAATATCGTTATTCAGTTCAGAATGAGGTAATGGTACTTGACAGGATGAGAGACTCCATGAATTACTGATTCGGTAGGTGGCTACGAGTTTCTACACATCTCTTTCGTCGTGACAGTATTGCGGATTTGGAACAGGATTTATATGCATCATGAGATGTGTTGCGGGCACCAGATTCCTGAAATTTCAACTATTGTGGTCGGAGGATGTTATTATGGGCAATCGACCTATATGGTGAGTTTATGAAATTGCACTCTACTACTGTGTTTATCCCTGTTGGGAGATTTTGATGGTCTTAGCCATGTCTATCATTTTTGTTTTGTACACTATTGAGGGCTATGAGTCCAAAAGTGACTTTCTGTTACTCACTACAGTGGGTTTTCATGTATTTTCGGGATAATTGATTAAAGCTTTATGAATTATATGCCCTACCGGTATGGTAGTTCATTATGTGCCGTGATTTCGAGTAAAGAAAATTATTCTTAAAGGAGAAATGGATAGATTTCGGTTGGCACGAGTGCATATTACTTGTGATTCAGAGTTGAGGACGAGATCCTCGCATTTTTAATATGATGTGAAAAGCTTAAACTAGGCTATGAGCCGCGGTGGAAGTTATATAAGGACGAGATCCTTGTGATGAAAATTTATGTGTTTTAAATTCTCCCTCTGTTAAATTAAATTTGTACTATAGTACTGATAGGGAGCCATGCCTGTTAGGCTTATTTGATAATTCTTCTATGTGTTTTTGTGAGTATTTTGCCATATTCGTGCTCTAATTATTGAGTTTTAGCCTACAAGGGGAGTTTTCAGGTGGCGTTAACTGTGACTCATTAATTCGAGTAAATAATTATGAGGTCTTCATGCCTCGTGAATTGCTGTCGGAGTTGTGAAAATTTGAAACGAGGTTTTGGTTAAACTGAGGTTAATTGACGATGCTGGAATTAATTATGAACAGCTATTATGACCAGAGACGTGGTTATGGGCATACATATGATGGGCGCGCAAGCACGAGTTGCTACAGCTGGTTGAGACTAACACGCTATATTGTGTTAATTGGGCTGTGAGAAATTTGATTTTGAAGTTTATAAATATGGATAAAAGAAATAATCTTCAACTGAGAAGGCGTTGTCGGATCCATGTTAAATTTACGGTGACGTAGGATCGCCCGCAAGTGTGTGTAATAATACACATAGAAATTTAATGTCCTCAGAATAGTCCTTAGCACGTTCGAGGACGAACGTATGTTTAAGTGGGGGAGAATGTGACGACCCGGCGAGTCGTCCCATGAGTTACCGCTCCGTTTCCCCCGTTTCTACTTCATTATGCTTCGTTCTTTGTGTTTTATGTGATCGAGTTGAGTATTTTGCGTTCGGAGTGGGTTTGGTAAGAAATGAGACACTTAGTCTCTTTTAAGAAGGTTTAAGTGGGAAAAGTCAACCGGATGTTGGTTTTGGAGGTCCAGTGTCAATAAGGCTTGAATTGGTGGAGTTAGTATTTTGGCGATTTCCGGTTGTTAGGTGAGATTTTGATCCGAGGGTCGGAATGGAATTCCGAGAGTTGCTATAGCTTCGTATGGTGATTTCGAACTTAGGCGTACGTCCGGATTTGAAATTGGAAGTCCATAGGACAATTCAACGCATTTTGGCGAATGTTGGAAAATGGAAGATTTTTGGAAAGTTTGACCGAGGAGTTGACTTTTTGATATCGGGGTCGAAATCCAGTTCTGAAAATCTTCATAGGTCCATGTCATTTATGACTTATGTGCAAAATTTGAGGTCAATCAAACTCGATTTCATAGGTTTCGGCATCGAATGTAGAAGTTGAAAATTGTTAGTTTCATTAGGCTTGAATCTGACGCGAATTTGGCGTTGAGAGGTTGTTTTGAGCATTCCGAAGGTTGGAACAAGTTCGAATAATGTTATGGGGTATGTTGGCGTGTTTTGGTTGAGGTTCCAGTGGCCTCGGGTGAGTTTGGGGTGGTTAAGCGGACCATTTCATCGTTGGAAAGGAAAATCTGCAGAAATGTCAGAAATGTTGTCCAAAATGCGGACAGCATGTTGATTATGCTACGCGAAATGCCATAGCAAAGTGTAACAGATTTCTGGGCCAAAATCAACGTCAGAAATGCTGTCCAAAATGCGGACAACATGTTGATTATGCTACGGAGAATGCTATATCATTTTCAACACCTGAAAGTTTTATTTTGTTCTGATTTTTGACCCACTATAAATAGAATCAGTGCCCATTTGCCATGCAAAACCCATTTTTGTTATCCACGAAGAGAAACACCTCCAAACACCATAAAATCACAACAAATCAACCTCAAAACTATATCCAAAGGAGATTTTCTTGGGTAAATTCTTAAAAGGAATTTGGCCATCTTGAATATAGTTGGAGCCATAGAACTTGGATTGCGACTAATCTTGAAGGGATTTTTGGAAGATTTTCAAGGGAAACGTCGGGGTAAGTGTTCCTAATTCAATCTTGGTCAAATTACCCAAATCTATTGCCATTCTAGTATGTAATCGGTGACTTAAGTTAGAGAAAATTGTGGAAAACCCATAAGTTTTGATTTTAAGACTTGGAAGTCGAACCGATGTCGGAAGTCGATAAATCTTGTATAGTTGAACTCGTGGGAAGGTAAGGAACCCGTTGAGGTGAAAAAATTACTGAATCTTGAGAAGTGGGCCCAAGGCTCGGGTTTTGCTAATTTTGAGATTTCTTAGTATTTATTGATTGTTTTCGCGTGGGCTTTGTTACCCCTGCATATTGTGACATATTAGTTCTAATGTTTGATAGATTCGACAGGCGCGGAGGCCAATTCAAAGGGCATAGGCATCACGGGCTAAGAATTTAGCCGGTTCGAGGTGAGTAGTGATTGTAAATGATGCTCTGAGGGTTTGAAACCCCGGATTGCACATCGTATGGCTATATTGAGGTGAGGCACGCGCTCGATGATGAGCGTGAGGTCGTTTACTACTGGGGATTATGACTTGGTCCGTCCTGATTGATGATTTTTACTACATATTTGATTGAAACATATTTGATATCATTATGTTTTGGGCTGATTGCCATATCTAGGCTTCGTGCCGGTTATTTGAACCCTTCGGGGGTATTTATCACTATTTCCTCACTGTTTGATTCATTACTTGAACTCATTCATGTTGTTTTCCACTGTTTTTACAAAACAGCCATTTTTACTTAGTTTTGAGATTTAAATGACATTTTAAATGATATAAATGGATTGGGTGGCATGCCGCCACGAGATTTGATATGAATGGATCGGGTGGCACGCTGCCACGGAATATGATATAAATGGATCGGGTGGCACGCCGCCACGGAATATGATACAAATGGATCGGGTGGCACGCTGCCACGAATATAATATAAATGGATCGGGTGGCACGCCGCCACGAGATATGATATTGCGCTTGGGCCGTAAGAGGCCCCTCCCGGAGTCTGTACACCCCCAGTGAGCGCAGGGTACCCAGTGATGTTACAGTTGGTAACAATGGCAACTGGTAACTAGAGATGGGGATTTGATTATGTAGATATAGCCCAGTGATGTTACATTTGGTAACAATGGCAACTGGTAACTAGAGCTGGGGAGATGATTGTGGAGATATAGCCCAGTGATGTCACAGTTGGTAACAATGGCAACTGGTAACTAGAGCTGGGGAGATGATACTGTTTTTTTTAAGTGATATTGCCCGAGGGGCGTGATTTTTAAATGATACTGAGACCAGGGATGTTACAGTTGGTAACAATGGCAACTGGTAACTAGAGTTGGGAAGATTTTGCTTGATTTCTCACTAATTTATTGTTTTCAACTAATGTTTTACTGCTTCGTTATGCATTGCCTTGTGCTTTACGTGTTTTCCTTACTTTCAATCATTATTTATACGTACTACTCACTGAGTTGGAAGTACTCACATTACTCCCCGCCCCATGTGTGCAGATTCAGGCGTTATTGATTCCGCTCCGAGGCATTGACTACGACTGTTCGAGCGGTGATTCAGAGACTACGAGGTAGCTGTTGGCATCCGCAGCCCCGTATCTCTTTTATCTTGTTGTTTCTACTTTCTTCAAACAATTGTACCAGAGATATTGCAATAGTAGTCTTGTAATTAGGATTTCATTTGCTGGTCTTGACATCGTGACACCGCGGTTTGGGCTGTTGTCGGGATGGTTAACTATGTTTTCCTCAAATTGTTGTTATTAAAATATGTAAGTACTGTATTAACTGCTTAAAAAGGAGTTTAGTTTGAATTGGCTGGCCTTGTCTTCATGAGAGGCGCCATCACGACCGGGTTTGGGATTTGGGTCGTGACACTTGACAACTTCAATTCCATTCTTTAAGATTTTGTGGCCAAGGACAATACCTTCGTCGACCCTGAAATGACATTTCTCCTAATTAAGCACCAAATGTTTTTCTTCACATCTAGCCAACACTTTATCAAAATTTGCAAGACAATCATCAAAAGAATAACAAACCACCGAGAAGTCATACGTGAAAACTTCAAGGAAGTCCTTCACCATTTCCATGAAGATAGCCATCATTACACCTTTGAAAAGTTGCTAGTGCATTGCACAAACCAAATGCCATCCTCTTGAAGGCAAAAGTACCATAGGGACATGTAAAGGTTGTTTTCTCTTGATTTTCTTGAGCAATAATAATTTGGTTATAGCCTGAATACCCATCAAGAAAGCAATAGAAAGCACGGCCGGCCAATTTATCAAGCATTTGATCTAATAAAGGAAGTGGAAAGTGATCCTTCATTATTACTTTGTTGAGCTTGCGATAGTCCATACACACCCTCCATCCGATCACTATTCTTGTAGGAATCAACTCATTCTTGTCATTGGTGATTGTCATTATGCCACCCTTCTTTGGGACACATTGAACCAAAGAAGTCCACGAACTGTCGGAGATGGAGTACACAGCCCCGCCATCCAACTACTTGATAATCTCCTTCTTGACAACTTCTTGCATATCATCATTGAGTCTCCTTTGATATTCAACAGATGGGCTTATCCCCCGAATATCCGCCAATGTCATCACAATAGCCTTCTTCCTCTTGTATAGCACCACCAATGTGGAATCTACCTACACGTTAGTCAAACAAGAGGAAAGAATAACCGGTAAAGTAGAACAAGGGCCAAGAAATTCATACCAAAGATGTGGAGGAAATGGCTTCAACTCCAAGGTGGGAGGCTCTTCAATAGAAGGTTTTGTAGGAGGAGTTGTCCTATTTTCAAGATCCAAAGATAATGTTTGGGGTGAATAGTTGTATGACTCCATTCCTTGTAAAGAGTTCACACATTCCATGAAGCCATTCGTCTCGTCGTCATCAAAAATAAACAAGACGGCCTCCAACATATCACCACATTAATTATAGCACTTGTGTCATCAACAATAACATCGGTCACCAAGTCCACAAAAGATCACACCCCATTGCAATTTGGTTGCCGCATGGACTTGCATACATGGAATATCAATTATTCATCACCAACGTGGAATGTAAGTTCTCCGTCTTCAACATCACAAAGAGCGTTGCCCCTAGCAAGGAACATTCTTCCATGAATAATCGACACCTCATAATCAACTTCACAATCTAGAATGACAAAATCTGCGCGGAGAATGAATTTATCACAAACCAAGACATCTTCAATCACTTCCAAAGGTCTCTTCATAGTACGATCGTCCATTTGCAATCTCATAGAGGTGGCTCTTGCTTTATCAATCCCCAAAGTCTTGAAAACTGAATAGGACATCAAATTGATACTTGTCCCAAGATCACAAATAACTTTAGCAAACTCGGCACTTCCAATTTTACAATGAATCGTGAAAGCACCAGGATCCTCCAACTTAGGAGCCATTGAATGCATAATTGCACTCACTTGATGAGTGACTTTGATCATTTCAAAATTAAACCGCTTCTTTGTCACGAGATCCTTCATGAACTTTGCATAACCGTGCATTTGCTCCAAAGCTTCAACTAATGGCACATTGATTGAGAGCTCTTCGTCATTTGAATAAACTTCTTTAATTGTTTTTCACCATTTTGCTTGGCAAGTCGTTGAAGGTATGGAGGTGGAGGCTTAGGCGATGGTGCCTTAGCCTTTTGTACTACTGGCTCCGGTATGTAAATAATATGATCCCTAGACGGGTTCACCTCCTCTTGAGTCTCTTCCACACTATCATCAATATCAATCTGGACTTCAGCATTAGGTTGAACCTCATTGATTGGGATCTCTTCTTCTTTAACCACTTGCTCATCATCCACAAGTTCCCTTGACTTGAAATGGGTGCATTCCCACCTCTTCCACTTCTTGTAGTAACAGCCATGGCATGCCACATGTTGGTTCCACCCTTTTGGGTTTACTACCGTGTCACTTGGTAGTGCCCTTTTAAGACGAGAATTTAGAGCTTGAGAGATTTGCCCTATTGGAACTTCTATGTTGCTGATCGAAGTGTTGTGTGAGGCAAGTTGGGCATCCGAATCTGTATTCTTTTAGATCATTTTCTTGAACTTGTTTTCAATATGCCCCATGTTGTTATTTGAAGAAGTTTAACCGTGGGAAGGATAAGGAGGCGGGTTGTTCGGTTGTTGATACATTGGGGGCCTTTGAAAGCCCAACACCGGTTGCCTTGATTCTTGTTCCATCGTCCTTGATTGTTCCCCCCCACCCCCCTTAATTTCTTTAAGGTCGCCATGGTTGTTGGTATGGGCCTTGGAAGTTGTTTCTTTGCCCTTGAAAGTTGTTCACATATTGCACCTCCTCTTTTTGTTCATCATAAGAATCATCTTGATCAAAACCACTATCTTCTTGCACATAATTCTCCACTCAATTTTGCACTTGTGAACCTTTAGCCCTCCTGTTATTCGCCATCATGTTCACTCCCTCCATGGCATTGACTTGCTTGGGATTTTACACTTGATTTAATTGGGTCTTTGTTAGTTGCGTCGTGGTGGTTGTCAACTCAGCAATGGCTTGCCCATGCTCTTGCAATTCTTTGTTAATATCATAATAGAAAGTTTGTTGAATCATATTCTCCGTCATATCATTATTGGTACATTCCTTAACCATTGTTCTATAGTGTTCCCATATCTCATGTAGTGGTTCATTTGGATCTTGCTCGAATGCCAAACTCATCCCGAAGTGTAGCCATGTGCCCCGGAGAGATGAACTTAGAAAAAAACTTTTCCTCCAACTCATCCCAGGTGTGAATGGAATGGTTCGGCAATCGATCCAACCAATATAAAGCTTTTCCCCCTAAAGAGAAGAGAAAAAGCCCTAGCCCCAATGCGTCCTCGACTACATTTGCTTGTTTGCTCCACCAACAAGTATCCACAAACCCCTTCAAATGTTATATGCATTTTGAGTTGGAGCACCGGCAAAGAAAACCCCTTGCTCAACCATAGTGAGCATCACATTGGTGATTTGAAAGTTTCCCGCCCTAATACTTCGAGGGATTATTGAACGTGCATATCCTTCATTGGGTAATATCCGGTGTGGAGTCGCTCGTGGCGGAGGTGGGGATGGAGCAGGAACATTGTCATGAGGCACTCGTCCTCTTCTATTGGCTTGAGGTTCAAGAGGAACCTCATCAACTTCATCATCCTTGACGTCCACATCCCTTAAAGGTAAATTTCCGAGCTCATTATTCCCCATGGTTGAACCACGTTTTCTCAAACAAGTTAGTAACACGGAAGGAAAAGAATATATTCCGAAAACACACCCAAATATATAGCTAACACCGATTTAACTCCCCGGCAACGGCGCCAAAAATTGTTGACGTCCACAACACACCTCTATAGGAGATATGATACGGTCTTATGCAATAATAGTACCCAACAAGTGTCGGGGTCGATTACCACATGGAGTTATGAGGGGTGTTAGGAGTATGTATTTGAAGCAAGCAAATGGGTTATCTAGGATAGCACTTCCAAAATAAGGTTTTGTTTTCTATTTCTATTGTTACTCTAATGAATGCAAGCTTAAAAAAATAGATTATACATAAATGTTTTTGAGGTTTTTCCAATTGGATTAAATGCCTAGTGCTGTGACCATAGCCTAGGTGATTTCATAATGGGATAAAGATGTTTATACTCGTTTTGTTGATTAGGATGTATTATAGCTCTCAACTCCACGTTACCCGCTCAATACCTCTCGATCAGAGAGTGATTTTGCCCAAATTGGATTTCTCATGTCCAAATGGGTATCAACCAAAATAGTTGATAAGAGCTCAAGTATGGTTCTTACTATCTCTAGTTGAACTCTTTAATTAGGTTAATCAATCTCTCAAGTAACCTAATTCCTTGTTAGCTAAGTTATCCTAGACTACATTCCTCTTTCTCAAGTAGAGACTAAGTCAAATAGGCATGAATCAATATTTGGAAGCATTAATTCTAAAATTGAAGCATGAACTAAGCTAAATAATCAATACCTAATCATACATGAGCATAAAATTAATCACCCATAAGGTTTACACACTAGGGTTGGGTCATAACCCTAGTAAAAATCTAGATACTCATAATGGGATTTGAAAAAAATAAAGATGAATAGCTAATTAAACTCATAATGGAAGATTAAAATGATAAAATCTAATGCTATAATACTCAAATAAGCTAAAACATCCTAAAATGGCAAAGAAAAATGGCTACAACACTTGTGTGTGTTCAAACTTGACCTAATTTTGTGAGACTTGTCTATTTATATAGCGCGAAGAAAAATGCCCCTCGGGTTGGCATCAAAAAGAGCAGTTCCATATGTGGTCCGCAGATTTCTTTAGTTGGTACAAAGGTGAGTTTTGCAGCCACACATTTTTGGACTGCGGTCGCGAGGCAATCTTCTGCAGCCGCACATTTCAGGACTGCGGTTGTGAGGCAATCTTCTGTGGCCGCACAATTCTTGTGTGGTCCGTACTTCATGAACACTCCTTGACATGGTCTGTTTGCATACTCTCTGATCTTTGACTCTTAAGCCCAGTTATGCAGCCGCACAATTCATGTGCGGTCCGCACATTGCGAAATGTCCTGTTGGGCATTTCTTCTTTGTTTGCAGCCGCAGATGGAATTATGTGGTCCGAGATTTCTTCTGCGGCCATCTTCTGCGGACCCCACATTTGTGCTTCTGTGGTCGTCTTTTGCGTACTGCACATTTCTGCTTCTATGCCCTTTATTGCCTCGTGCTTCAAAACACTCTTTTTTGAGTCGGATTTCATCCCGGGAGACCAAACTTCCAGCATTCCTACAATTTGCACAATTTCATTAGTTTCGGGAACACAATTTAGTAATTGACTAAAACAAAAGCTAAGAGGTGCTAATAAGCAGTCAAAATCCCCCCTTATAAAGATGTTTCTGATAGAGTTTGTTTCCCAGACCCTTTGGGATGCATGACGCGTAGAGTTTGAGCAGCTACGTCAAGGGACTGTGATACTGTCCGGTATGCTATCTGAATTAATGAGTTGTCTTCCAATTCATCGAGAAGCTCAACTATGGTATTAGTTTCAGTATGGCTTGGGAGTTAGAGACAAACACTCTGTATCATCAGGTATTAGAGATCGCGCGGAGGTTAGAGGGTATCTGGGGCCGAGAGAGAGAGAGAGAGAGAGAGAGAGGACGGGTAGGCCGCTAGGTACTAGAAGATTTAGAGATGGCCATGTTGCAGCTACATCCCTTCATGGTAGGGGGTATTTGAGCCAGCCAGTTCATTCACACTTCCTGCTACTATCAGTGCTCCGACTATTTCTAGGCCTCAGGTTGCCCACTATGCATAACCACTTTATAGTGCACCTCCTACACGGGGTGCTTTCAATAGTCAATCCAGCCAACCAGGCCATGGTCAGTTTCAACAGCCGCACCCATTGAGAGATTGCTTTGAGTGTGGTGATACTAGGCATATGGTGAGGGACTGCCCCAGACTCAGAAGCGGTGCACCTCCATAGACTACACAGGCTCCACAGATTCCACATGGTCCACATGGTTCACAGACCATGGTTGCTACTCCCGTTGCCACCGCACCTGCATTGCCAGCTAGGGGTGGAGGTCATAAGTGTAGAGGTAGCCCTAGAAGAGTAGGCCAGGCTCGTTTCTATGCTTTTCCGAGCAGGACGGAGGCTATCGCTTCTTATGCAGTCATCACGCTTATTGTTCCGGTCGGACTCATGGATGCTTCTATTTTATTTGATCCGGGCTCCACTTACTCATATGTGTCATCTTATTTTTCCCCGTATTTGGATATATGTCCACGCCTTAGGGGGATTCTATTGTTATAGATCGTGTTTATCGATCGTGTTTAGTTGCTATTGGTGGTTTTGTGACCAGAATTGATCTATTGTTACTCAATATGGTAGACTTTGATGTGATCTTGGGCATGGACTGGTTGTCGCCCTATCACGCTATTTATGTATTGTCACGCCAAGTCAGTGGCAGTGGCTATGCCAAGTTTGCCGCGTTTGAAGCGGAGGGGTACATTGGATTATATTCCTAGTAGGGTTGTGTCTTTTCTAAAGGCACAACAAATGGTTGAGAAAAGGTGTGATGCATATTTAGCCTTTGTGAGAGACGTTAGTGATGATACTTTTACCGTTAAGTCAGTTCCGATGTGAGAGATTTCCCATATGTGTTCCCAGCAGACCTACCAAGCATGCTACCAGATTTAAATATTCATTTTGGTTTTGACTTGGTGCCAGGCACCAAGCCCATTTCTATTCAACCATATCATATAGCACCTGTGAATTTGAAGGAATTGAAAGAGCAGCTTCAGAAGTTGCTTGAAAAAGGTTTCATCCGGCCTAGTTTGTCACTTTGGGGTGCTCCGGTTCTATTTTTGAAGAAAATGATGGTACTATACGGATTTGTATTGATTATAGGCTGTTGAACAAAGTCACAGTCAAGAACAAGTATCCATTGCCAATCATTGAAGAGTTATCTGACCAGCTTCAGGGTGTCAGAGTGTTCTCGAAGATTGATTTGCTGTCAAGGTATCATCAACTGAAGATTCAGGACTGGGATATCCTGAAGGTTTCTTTCAAGACTCGGTATGGTCACTACGAGTTCCTAGTGATGTCATTTTTGCTGACCAACGCCCCAATAGCATTCAAGCACCCGATGAATAGTGTATTCTAGCCATATCTTGACTCTTTTTTCCTCGTATTCATTGATGACATCTTGCTATACTCCTGCAGCCGAGAGGATCATGACCAGCATTTGAGGATTGTGCTCTAGACCTTGATTGAGGAGAAGTTATTATGCAAAATTCTCAAAGTGTGAGTTCTGGCCTGATTCAGTGGTGTTTCAGGGTCATATTTGTGTCGAGTGAGGGGATCAAGATAGATGCTAAGAAGATTGAGGCAGTTCAGAGTTATCCCATACCGTCTTAAGCTACTGAGATTCGGAGTTTTCTTGGTTTAACCAGATATTATCAATGCTTCGTAGAGGTTTTTTCATCAATTCCTGCACCTTTGACCCGATTGATCCAGAAGGGTGCTCCATTCAGTTGGTCCGACAAGTGTGAGAAAAGCTTTAAAAAGCTCAAGACTGTCTTGACCACAACTCCCGTCTTGGCATTGCTTTCACCATCGGGTACATATACAGTTTATTGTGATGCTTCATGCATTGGTTCTGGGTGTGTCTTGATGCAGGAGGGTAAGGTGATTTCTTATGCTTCTCGCTAATTGAAGCCCCATGAGAAGAACTACCATGTTCATGATCTAGAGTTGGCAGCTATTGTGCACGTATTAATGATTTTGAGGCATTATCTCTCCGACGTGTCTTACGAGGTATTCACAATCATCGGAGTCTACAACACTTGTTTAAGAAAAAGGACCTAAACTTGAGGCAGTAGAGGTAGTTAGACCAGTTGAAAGACTATGATATCGCTATTCTATATCATCCTAGGAAGGACAATGTGGTAGCCGATGCCTTGAGTAAGAAGGCAGAGAGTATGGATAGCCTTGGATATATTGTAGTTGGTGTGAGACAATTAGCATTGGATGTTCATGCGTTGGCCAATCATTTTGTTAGATTGGATGTTTCATAGCCCTAGCTGGGTTCTAGCTTGGGTGGTTTCTCGGTCTTCTTTGTATGAGCACATCAGAGAGCGTCACTATGACGATCCCTATTTTCTTGTCCTTCAGGACACCGTGCAGCACAGTTATGCCAAGGAGGTTTCTATAGGAGATGACAGGGTGTTGTAGATGCAAGGCCGGATATGTGTGCCCAATGTGGGTTGTGTGTGTTGATTCTTGAGAAGGCCCACAGTTTGCTGTACTCCATATATCCGGGTGCAACTAAGATATATCAAGATTTGAGGCAGCATTATTGGTGGAGAAGAATGAAGAAAGATATAGTGGAGTATGTGGCTCGGTGCTTGAACTTCTAGCAGTGAAGTTTGAACATTAGAGGCCGAGCGATTTGCTTCAAAGACTTAAAATTCCCGAGTGGAAGTTGGAGCATATTACCATGGTCTTCATTGTTGGGCTCCCATAGACTTTGAAGAAATTTGACAGAGTCTGGGGGATTGTGGATAGGCTAACTAAGTCCGCACGTTTCATTCCAGTTGTGACTACATATTCTTCAAAATAGCTGGCTCAGATCTATATCCGTGAGATTCTTCTCCTACATGGTGTGCCGGTGTTCATTACCTTTGATTGAGGCACATAGTTCACATCATATTTTTGATGGGCCATACAACATGAGTTATGCATATGGGTTGAGTTGGGTAGATGATTTCACCCCAAATGGATGGCCAGTCCGAGCGCACCATTCATATCTTAAAGGATATGCTACGTTTATGTATTATGGATTTCGGGGGTTCATGGGATCAGTTCTTGCAGCTTGAAAAGTTTGCGTACAACAACACCTACTATTCGACTACTCAAATGGCTCCTTATGAGGCCTTATATGGGAGGCGGTGTTATTCTATAAATGGTTGGTTTGAGCCGGGGGAGGCTAGGTTGTTGGGCACTGATCTGGTTGGGGATGCCTTGGAGAAAGTCAAGTAGATTCAGGATCAGCTTTGTATGGCACAGTCTAGACAGAAGAGTTATGCGGATCGAAAGGTTCATGATAAAGCATTTATTGTGGGAGAGAGTGTTTTCTACGGGTTTCGTACATGAAAGGTGTGATGAGATTCGAGAAGAAGGGCAAGTTAAGCCCTAGGTATATTGGTCCTTTTGAAATCCGTGAGAGAGTGGGAAAGGTGGCCTACAAGCTTGCATTACCACCCAGCTTATCAGTAGTTCACCCGGTGTTCCATGTTTCTATGCTCCAGAAGTATTATGGTGATCTTTTCCATGAGTTAGATTTTAGCTCAGTCCAATTGGACAAGTATTCGGCTTATATTAAGGAGCCAGTGGCCATCTTGGGCAGGTAGGTTGAAACGTTTATGTCAAAGAGCATTGCTGTAGTAAAGGTTTAATGGAGGGGTCAACTAGTCAAGGAGGCGACTTGGGAGACCGAGCATGATATGTGCAGTCCTATCCTCACCTTTAAATAAGGGGAGAATGTAATGACCTGGCCGGTCCTGTTGATTATTTTAGCCTCGTTTCCCTATTTATTACCTCCTCTATTTTCAATTATGGTTATGACTTGCTGGGGTGGTTGGCTTGGTTTCGGATGAGTTTAAGAGTGAACTGGAACACTTAGTCCCAAAGTTTGAAACTTAAGTTGAAAGGGTTAGCCGGAGTTTGAATTTTGTATAGACAACTGGCGAATAGAGTCCTGATCGTTCTGATAGCTTCATATGGTGATTTTGGACTTAGGAGTATGTCCACATATCTATTTGGAGGTCTGTAGGTTGGTTTGAGGCTTTTTGGTGAAAGTTAGAAAGTTGAAGGTTTGGAAAGTTGATAAGTTTGATTGAGGGTTGACTTTATTGATATCGGGCTCGGAATTGTAGTTCCAAGAGTTGATATAGGTCCGTTGTATTATTTGGGACTTGCATGAAAATTTGAGCTCATTCGGAGTTGGTTAGGTATGATTTGGCATTTGTATTAGAAGTTGAATGTTCATTGATTCAATAGGCTTGAAATAGGGTGTGACTCTTAGATTTTATGTTGTTTAGTGTGATTTAAGGCCTCGAAAAGGTTCGTGTTATGTTTTGGACATGATGGTATGCTTGGACGGGGGTCCGGGTTTGATTCGGATTAATTCGCGTCTATTCTGGAGTTAGGAAGAGCGCTAAAGAACTATGACGACCCGAGAGGTCATTTTGTGTTTCTAGCCCTTATTTGCTTTTTCTGAGACCTCGATTAACTATGCTTAATGTTTCTCGATTTGCGTGCACAATCCACGTATTTTTACAGAAAGATTTTATGTGAAACTTTGACGCAAATAAGATTTTTAGCTTTAAAAGGACTTGAGTTGTCAATGATCAACTTTTTTTGTAAACGACCTCGGATCAATATTTTAATGATCCGGGTCGCTTCGTATCGTGATTTTGGACTTGGGTGAATGCCATAATGAATTTGGAAGTCCCTAACCCGATTTGACATGATTTTTTAAAAACCAGTAACATGAAGGTTCAAAGATTTCTAGGTTTGACTGTAGGTTGACTTTAACTTTACTTGATTGAGATTTCGATTCCGAAACTTGGTATAGGTTCTTTGGTTAGAGGCATCCTCCTAGGCGGATTCAATAAGCTACTCGGGTTGCCAATGGTGCTTCGGGTGATCGTGGTTCTTATGGGTCTAATCCTGACCAGCCATCATTCAATGCACCTCCAGCTCCTATTAGTGCACCCCCGCTTTAGAGTTACTCCAGTGGATACCCGGGCCATCAGGGTCTGTCTGAGCTTCAGCAGCCTCAGCAGCCAATGGAGTGCTTTTAGTGTGGGGAAAAAAGTCGCATCAAGAGGTATTTCCCTAGTTTGACGAGAAGCAGACCATATCAGGGTTTTTGTGGCATTATGCCGGCACCAGTTGCTCCACCGCCTGCACAGCTACCCAGAGGCGGGATCAGGTTGCTAGAGGTGGAGGTTAAGCCATTAGAGGTGGAGGCCAGCCAGCTAGAGGTCGCCCGAGGGGCGGAGGTCAGAGTGGTGGGGCGCAGTCCCTTTTTATGCATTTTCAACTAGACCTGAGGCAGAGTCATATGACATCGTCATCACACGTAATGTTCTAGTTTACCATAGAGATGCTTCAGCTTATTTGATATGGGATCTGCTTATTCTAATATGTCATCCTATTTTGTATCATCGCTGGTTATACCTCGTGATTCTTTGAGTTTTACCGTATATGTGTCCATGCCTGTGGGAGATTCTATTATTTTAGATGGTGTTTGTCGCTCGTATGTGATTTCTATCAGGAGCCTTGTGACTAGTTTAGATCTTCTACTTCTTGATGTGGTGGACTTTGATGTTATTTTTGGCATGGATTGGTTGTCACCTAATCATGCTATTTTGGACTATCACGCTAAGATGTTGACCTTAGCCATGTCGGGGTTGCCCCGATTAGAGTGGAGGGGGGTCCTAGCCATTCTACCAGCAAGGTTATTTCTTATGTGAAGGCTCGGCGTCTGGTCAAGAAGGGATGTCTGGCATATTTGGACTATACCTATGATCCTAGTGCGGATGTTCCTTCCATGGAGTCAGTACTAGTTTTGCGGGAGTTTCCATAGGTGTTTCCTGCGGATTTGCTTGCCACCCGATAGAGATAGAGACTTGTCTTCGGGCACTCAGCGCATTTCTATTCTACCAGACCCTATGGCCCCACCTGAGTTGAAGGAACTAAAGAAGCAGTTGCAGGATTTGCTTGATAAAGAATTCATTCGGCCTAGTGTCTCGCCCCGGGGTACGACAATGTTGTTTGTGAAAAAAAAGGATGGTTCGATGAGGATGTGTATGGATTATCGGCAATTGAATAAAGTCACTATCAAGAACAATTATCTATTGCCGAGGATTGATTGACTTATTTGATCAGCTTTAGGGTGCCAAAGTATTTTCAAATATTGATTTGGGATCTAGCTACCATCAGTTGAAGATTAGGGCATCGGATATCCCTAAGATAGCTTTTCGGACTCGATATGGGCACTATGAGTTTCTAGTGATGCCATTTGTCTTAACAAATGCCCAACAACATTTATGCATTTGATGAATCGGGTATTTAAGCCCTATTTGGATTCTTTTGTGATCGTCTTCATTGATGATATTTTGATTTACTCTCGCTGTCGAGAGGAGCATGAGCAGCATATTCGGATTGTACTTCAGACTCTCAGAGATAGTCAATTATATGCCATGTTTTCAAAGTGTGAGTTTCGGTTGGATTCGATTGCCTTTTTGGGGTATGTTGTATCTGCCGAGGAAATGGAAGTGGATCCTAAGAAGATTGAGGAAGTTTAGAACTAGCCTAGACCTACTTCAGCTATAGAGATTCGGAGCTTCCTGGGCTAGGGGGGTTAATATTGTCGGTTTTTTAGGGGTTTTCATCTATTGCAGCCCATTGACTAGATTGACCCAGAAGGGTGCCCAATTCAGGTGGTGAGTGTAAGTCGAGCTTTCAGAACCTCAAGACTGCTTTGACTACAGCTGCAGTATTGGTGTTGCCTACGGGTTCGAGGTCTTACACCGTGTATTATGATGCATCGCGTATTGGGCTTGGCATAATATTGATGCAGGATAGTAGGGTGATTGCATACACATCTCGCTAGTTGAAGGTTCATGAGAAGAATTGCCCTATTCCGGTTGGTTGGTTTGAGCCGGGAGAGTCTCGGTTGTTGGGTATTGATTTGGTTTGGGATGCCTTGGAAAAGGTCAAGATAATTCAGGATTGGCTTCATACACACAGACTATGTAGAAGAGTAATGCTGAATGGATAGTTCGTGATGTCACATTCATGGTTGGATAGAGGGATTTGCTCCGGGTTTCACCCATAAAGGGTGTGATGAGGTACGGGAAGAAGGGCAAGTTGAGCCCTAGGTATATCAGGCCCTTTTAGATACTTGATAGAGTTGGTGAGGTGGCCTACAAGCTTGCATTGCCACCTAGCTTATCAGTAGTTCACCCGGTGTGCCGTGTTTTCATGCTCCGGAGGTAGCACGGTGATCCGTCCCATGTATTAGATTTCATCTCAGTCCAATTGGACAAGGATTTGACTTTTGAGGAGGAGCGGATGGCTATTCTAGCACGACAGGTCTGGAAGTTAAGATCTAAGAGTTATTCTTCTGTTAGAGTGCAGTTGAGAGGCCGGCCGATCAGGGCAACTACATAGGAGTCTGACCCAACATGCGGAGTAGATACCCCCACCTTTTCGCCAGTCCAAATACTTTTCTACGTCCGTTCGAGGACGAATGTTTCTTTTAGGGGTGGAGAATGTGACGACCCCATAGGTCGTTTTAAGTTCTAGCCCTTATTTCTGTGTTCTGAGACCTCGATTAGCTCCTTTTAGTGTTTCTCGATTTTGCATGAGCAGTTCGTGTCTTTTTTTTCGGAAAGATTTTATGTGAAACTTTAAAGAAAACATGATTTTTATCTTTAAGAATGACTTGAGTTGACTATGGTCAACATTTTGTATAAACGACCCCCGATCATTAATTTGACAATCCCAATGAGTCCGTATCATGATTTTGGACTTAGGCGTATGCCCGGAATTGAAATCGAAAGTCCCTAACTCGATTTGACATGATTTCTTGAAAACTTGTAACTTAAAGGTTTAAAGATTTACTAAGTTTAACCGTAGGTTGACTTTATTGCAATCGGGTTCGGATTTCGGTTCCAAAACTTAATATAGGTTCATTTTTCTATTTAAGACATGTCTGCAAAATTGGTGCAAAACGGAGTTGGTTTGATAGGTTTGGGACGCTCGGTTGTGAATTTCAAAGTTAAAAATTTATGCATTTTGATGTCTGATTCGTAGTTCTTGGTGTTATTTTGGTGTTTTGATTGTGCGAGCGATTTCGTATGATATTATTACACTTGTGTGTATGTTTGATTTGGAGCTCGAGGGGCTCGGGTGAGTTTCAGATAGGTTACGGACCATTTGACCTTAGGAAAAAAATTGATGTTTCCATTATCTGCTCATTCCTGGTGCAATGTGCTTCGCAACCGCAAAGGCTCTCTTTCAATCGTGAATGGGAAACTGGGACATGGGTGGAGTTCTTCTTCGCGAACATGGAGAACCGTTCACAAACGCGGCTGTTCACACACGAACGCGATGAGTTAAGGGGATTTTGGGGGAGGCAGGTCGTTAACCTACGCGAACGCGGGCATCGGCTCGCGAATGCAAAGGGATTCTCGTGAAGGCGAATTCCACTTAGGCCACTATTTTTCGCGATCGCATCAGGTGTCTAGCGAATGCAATGAACACCTGACACCCAGTCATTTAAACTTCTAATAATTGGGATTCATCTCATTTTTCTCCATTTTCAAGTTTGAGTTCAGCCTAGAGGCGATTTTGAAGAGATTTTTCATCCTAAAATCATAGATACCAGAGTTGGTCCTAGCGGCACATATTGAGATTGCCCGAATCCAGCTACCTGTGGAGACATAAGGTATAGCTGCATGGCGCCCGCAGCCCTGAAGCCCCCTTCTATGTCATCATTGTTGTTTATTTTGATTCAGACAGTTGTGTTTATTCAGACCATTATCTGTAGTACTCTAGAAGCTCATATATTCGTGACTCCAGCTTCTGGGATTGTATTCGGATTATGTCGTTCAAATGTTTATCACTTTATTTCAGACTATTCGGTTGTTATTGATATCATTTGATTTGAATTGTTAAAATCGGTTAATAAACATAACTAATGTTGGCTTGCCCAGCAAGTGAAATGTTAGGCGCCATCACGGTCCGAAGGGTGGGAATTCCGGGTCGTGACAAGAACATCTGAGTTCTGGTGTCATCGCACGTACGGTGGGCTTAGCTGTAGGTGCAGAGCCGCAGGTACTGCTAGAGAAAGCAGAAGCGAAGGGAGGCTGGCCAGAGGAAAGTCGCAGGTGCGCACACTAGGGCACAGGTGCCCATGCGCAGAAGCGATGACTAGTCCGCAGAAGCAGAAATTGAGCGAGCCTTGAGGGACCACAAGTGCAGTTAGGTTCCGCAGAAGCGTACATGCAGATGCGCTCTTGGTCCATTGACGCGGAAGCGCAGGTGCGCTTTATATGCCGCAGAATCAAAAATTCCTGAGCGTTAAGGAGACCGCATCTGCGATGGTTTTTCCGCAAATACAAAGTCGCAGATGCGATAGAGAGGCCGCAGGTGCGAAAAGCTTGGGCAGAAAAAGGGTGAAATCGAAGGTTTATTTCATTTTACACATTTTGAGTTAGAGAGCTCGATTTTGGGCGGTTTTAGTGGGGATTTTCAAGGATTGGATCGGCGTAATTTTTTATACTCAGATTTGTTTATTGTTCATGATTCCATAATTGGTTTTATCATATTATTAGTGATTTGAGTTGGAGAAATTGGAGACTTTCGTGATAATTAACTATAAACTGAGGATTTGTAAGGTAGATTTGAGGCCGGAATTGGATAATTTTTGTATAGCTGAACTTGTATCGGAATGGGTATTCTGTCACGTCTCTAAATCCCAACCTGCCGTGATGGTTCCAAACACATTACTAGGCAAGCCGAAAATCACATAACAACTATGCATTTGAATTAAAATGGGATTTAATGAGCTCAACAGTAGAAAAATTTCAAAAATATCTGATAAAAACAACTGAAACTCTACTACAACCATTCCAAAGTCCTGGTGTCATCGAGTACATAAGCTACTATGTGAAAACATAGTCTAAAACTCTAGTACAACCATATGATAAAATAGAACAGTATTGGACTAAGATGAAAGGAAGGAGAGTCAAGGTTTACGGTCGTCATAGCAGATACCTCAAAGTCTTCGAGCAGGTACTAGCACCAAATCTAGCAATCACCGCGTCCAAATGTACCTAAATTTGCACACGAAGTGCAGAGTGTAGTATGAGTAGACCAACCTAATGCACTCAATAAGTAACAGGACTAATCTTGGGGTAAAAGCAGTGACGAGCTCAGAAGGATACAGTCAAAACCAAAATAATGACAACACAGATATAACAAGAGAAAGATAGTATTAACTCAGAGAAACTTCCATATTCAGCTCGTTCACAGTACAGAAATATAGGCATGGTCTCAAGTTCAACAATTTAAGCCCAACATTGATATAATATGCCAAGTACAGCTAGCATAAGGAATTTTACGTCTTTATGCATGCATGTCAAATTTACTGTATCAAAGAGATAATCCTTGGAACTCACACTCTCACGGTACTCAATCTGTCTATCTCAAATTCCCACTCATCACACATAATCACTCAGCACTGTACTGGTGCCTATAATCAATGCCCCTCAACAAAAGCACGTGTATATAAATCACCGTGCTTGCACTCACTGTTGGTATGTCAGACTCCGGAGGGGTAGATCTTTCCCAAGTGCTAATATAAAGCCTATAAGACATGCTGCGGCGTGCAACCTGATCCACAATAATAAATAAGCCAATAAGGCATGCTGCGGTGCACATCCTGATCCGTAATAAACACTCACAAATCCGGCTCAACTCAGTCAACAAAGACTGAGATATTATATGTAAATGGATAAACATGACTAAGTGCATAATTGCAGTTAAGCGAATAACTCAACAATAAAAATAACCTCAGTGGGTCCCAACAGAATAAGCACATAGCTGAAACATGATTTCAAAAATGAATCACAGCTCAATTACTCTAACACATAGGAATTACACGGATAAAACAAGACTAGATAACTACACAGCTCCACAGAAACAACCAAGTCACAATAAGCACGGTGCACGCCCACACGCCCATCACCTAGCATGTGTGTCAGCCCAATACCAACCATATAACATGTATTCCAGGGATTTATACCCTCAATACAAGGTTTAGAAGTGTTACTTACCTCAAAGTGTGAAACAAAGCTCCAACAAACCCTTTTCCTCGTGAATCAACCTATGAACGACTCGAATCTAGTCACAAACAACTTAATATATTCAATACATACTATAGGAATCGATCCCATACGATAATGCTAAGTTCTTTAACAAAATTCAAAAAGTCAACCCCGAGCCCATGCCTCAGAATAGTGCAAAATTCATAAAATCCGAATACCCATTCAATAAAGAGTCCAACCATACCAAAATCATTCAATCCCAACCACAAATCGACCCTCAAATCCCAAAATCTTACTCTCCCATACCTAGTCCAAAATCCCACAAATTTCACCTCAAAAACAAATAATATAGGTGGTAAAATCAATGGGTATTCAGTATTAATGAGCAAAAGTGATTAAAAGTTGTTTACCTCGTGAATTATGGTGAAATTCCTCTCAAAAATTGCCACCAGTCGAGATTCTAAAGTCTAGAAATGAGATAAATCTCCAAACCCTCATTTAAATTCTTCTATCCAGACATCTCGCACCTGCGGTTAACATAACCGCCTCTGCGTCGGAGAGATGTGTCCAAAATTCTGCTTATGCGGTTCGCTCATGGTCTCCCTCCTTTAACATCTACGGACAAGTCTTCACACCTGTGGAGGCGCTCCTGAGTCCATCCCTCTGCTTCTGCGGAAATTCCTGTGTGACCAATGGCCCACATCTGCAAGCTCGTAGGTGTGAAATATCCCTCGCATCTGTGCAACTACCCATCACAACTCAGAACTGCTCCTGCGACCCCATGGCTGCTTCTGCGGCTTCGCACCTGCGGCCAATATCTCGCAGGTGCGGTTGCACCAGATGTGAACATAACATAAATTCCATAAGTCCAAAACTCAATCAAAAATCAATCTCAATCTCACCCCGAGGACCCCGTGACCCCATCCAAACACGCCAACACATCCAAAAATATCATACGAACTTAGTCAAAACTTCAAATCACAACAAATAACATCAAAAACACGAATTGCACCCCAATTCAAGCCTATTGAAACTAATGGACAAAGTCAACTCTCGGTCAAATCTTTTAATCTTCCAAACCTTCAACTTTCCAACTTGTACCAATTGAAGCCAAAATGACCTACAGACCTCCAAATCAACATTCAGACATATGCGTAAGTCTGAAATCACCATTCAAAGCTATCAGAACCATCAAATCTGATTTCCGGAGCCGTTTACACATATGTCAACATCTTGTTAACTCTTTCAACTTAAGCTTCCCCGGAACCAAACCAACCACTCCGGCAAGTCACATAATCAAAAATGAACATAGAATAAGCAATAAATTAGGGAATAGGACTACAATACTCAAAATTACCGGCCGAGTCGTTACATTCTCCCCCTTTTAAATAAACGTTCGTCCTCGAAAGGGTCTATAATCATACCTGGAGTCTCAAATAGGAGTGGATATCTTCTCCGCATTTCCTGCTCAGTCTCCCAAGTAACCTCCTCGGTTGACTAGCCTATCCACTAAACTTTCACTGAAGTTATATTCTTTGATCTCAACTTTTGAATTTGTGATCCAAAATGGCTGCCGGCTCCACATCATAAGTCCAATCCCCATCTAACTGAACCATGCTGAAATCGAGAACATAAGACGAATCACCATAATACTTCCGGACCATGGAAACATAAAACACTGGGTGAATGATACGCTTAAATTACACCTATATAAATACTGTAAGGCGGTCGATATCAAATATAATAACCCAACTAGGTTGGGGTCGAACCCCGCAAGGAATAGGTGTGAAAAGGTTACTTGAGTAGTGTGAAACTTGACTTAAGCCATAGTTCTACTCCATTAGTTTAAAAAGACTTATGTAATTGTAAATTGTCAAGAAAAGCTAATTTGTTAAGAGAATTTGATTAATTTGATTAAGAAACCGATGTTGTGTTCCCATCAATGGAATATAATGCTATCGATGTTAATATGATATATTTATAATGGAAGGTCCTTTGATACGCAAATGGTCCTAAATGACTACCCAATATTTTCCAATAATTAGGTAGTATTTCATCTTTATGAATTTTTTCATACTATAAAAGAGTTACAATTAAAAATGACCAATTTATACCAAGTAGAACCTACTTATCCCTAAGTGATTCTATTAAACAAGGTTTAAAGCCTCGAGTTCTTGCTATTCAATTCTACCAACCCTAACCCACTTTTCCAAGTAAAGATAGATTAAAATGGCACTAGTCAATGTTTGCAACCATCAACCATAAATGAAGCATGACAAAATGAATAGAAATCAACCAACCATTATATATATATTCAATGGTAAAAAACCATTAACATTACACCCACTTAGGGTCCACAACCTTAGTATTTAAAGTTAGCTGCTCGTGTTATAATACAAGAACAAAGTAATAAATAAAGTCATAAAGCTTACAAAGAGGACAAAGTCTTGGATTCTCTCTCAAAAGTTTCCAAAATAATGATGTATTCAATGTTCTAAGTATAGCCTCTTTTTCGGACAAGATGGTCCACAAAAACCCTAGTCATTCTATTTATAATGGTCCAAAAGTCGTGGACAAAATGTGACAAAAATGATCCTGCATATAAAGTCTGCGACTGCATAATGGGCCGCAAAACGCATTCGTGGCCCGCACATCTCCCTTATTCACCACGGATCTGATCAACGAGTTTTCCAGTTGTTCATCGCATTTTGGTTGTGCGGTCCGCATGCTGTTTTTGCGGCCATCGTACTGCAAAATCATCTTCACTGGAAACCCTTTTGCATTTGTGCAATCACTATGCGGTTCGCATATGCATTGTGCGACTGCAAAATGAACCGCAGATTTGACTCTTGGATGCTAGGGTGATCTGTTTCACTTTGCCCCATTTTTGCCTTTCCATGGATTTTTGTCACCTTTTTCATGTTCTTAGTTCTTCAAGTCTAGTTTCCTGCAAAACACCAAAACTACATAAAAAATGACTTATAATGCTTTAAAAGATGAGCTTAAGTATAGGTAACCAGTATCAAATGTACTGTATTTATGTGGCACATCAACACCGTAACTTAGGCTCTTGCTTGACCTCAAGCAACTAAAAAAGTCACTCTACTAAATATTAATCTGCTTCCGGCTGATCACAAAACAACAATGACTATGGATGGTGATGACTGTTACCTATCAAGCTTGTAACTTCCTGTAATCACCCTTCTCTGAAGACAAAGACCATTTAACTATTCAAATAATCAGTTTGTGAGCTTATAGCCTCAAGAGCAATGACAGAGTGCTACCAATAGCTAGATAGGCACTTGTATCCTACTTGAAGAAGCCTAACTTCTGCTAAATATTTCTATTCATGCGTGCTCACAACGCATTCTTTATCAAATAGAACACAATGACTTTGTTGATATCTAATTGCTACTATTCACCCATCTTGTAGTTCATGACCACTCCCTAGTTACTTTCCTTACCACGTTCTCTCACCACTCCATTTTCTTTTTCTTTTTCTTTTTTTTAAGTGAGTATTTCATGGTTTGAGGGAACGTGAAGATTTTTGTCTTGGGTAAGATGGGTCAAGATTTAGTTGTTCGCTTCACACGCCACAACCTCAAAAAGCTTAGCTTTTCCACACACTACATTCTTCTATTGCTTTCCAATTTACACCAACACCCCCAACTTAGGCTTAAAGTCTCATACATAACATTCAAGGAGGGATGGATTCAAAAGAGGGAGTAATTTCACAAAAGAAGGGGTAACAATTTGCAATGTGGTAGCCAAAGGAAAGGTTAAAGGCTCAAGGGGGAGAACCTAGGAAAATAAACTCACCAGGGAGGTCAATTTGGCCAAATGTTAGGTGGCAATCACAAAGGTAGCCGAAGATCATTTCAACAACCTATCATCAACCTGAGACTTTCATTGAGAAACCAATTGGAAAAGTTCTACACATTAGAAGTTGAGCACAAGCATTATGTACACAAATTCTCACCACTCACGATGCATGAACTGCTCAAGTCAGCATAATTTCAGCCCTCAAATGAGTGCAAGGCAATTCAAAGCTTCATCACATGATGTTTGAGATTTTAAATAAGCACAAAATCAAAGAGCGAGCTTTGATTTCACAAAAATGATTGACTATTTATTTACAAAATTTGAAGGGTGCAATTTATTCCACAAAAACTTATCACATGATTGAATCAAGAACAAAAGCACTAAACAAGTCAAAACGTTTTATGCTATGGACATGGTTCTACTATTACACCCTTGGAAAAGAATATGGAAAAGAAAAACCAAGGGGACTTCATGACTATATACAAATATACACTATTAAGACTCAGAGTTTATATACAAGTTACAAAAGTCGACTAGCTGCATCGTCCCAATGCATTGAAAATGTAAGAGCAAAGTTTAGGGGCTTCCTAGGGCGAACTAGGCTCTTGGATGGGTTGGAATATCTAAGGGAGCCATGAGGCCGGGAGCTGGCACTATGGAGGAAGTATGTCAATCCTCTGACTAGGCAGTTGGTGGAGCCTCTGACTGGACAATGGTGTCTGAGACCAAAGTAGGAAGCTCCGCCAGTTGCGCAGCTGGGTCCTGGACCTGGGAGCTACTATCCTCACCAGATGATGGTTGTGTGGTCGTGGTTGTATCTCTAGCAGCCATATCTGCAAGGGAGTGTGCGATAGCTGTCTATACATCCACCTCTTCCTAAGCCAATTCCTCTATAGAAAATGCAACCTATCTGCTTCTGTTGTCCCTCTAATCATCACCCTCCTCCAATATCTGCTCCTCATCTGTCTCCTCACGAGACTCTTTAGATTCCTCATCTGTCTGCTCACGAGACTCTTTAGATTCCTCATCTGAATGATCATCGGTGTGTGCAACAAAACCCAAAGCTTGTGAGATGCCAGTACCATGTGCCCCCTCAACTGACAGGAGGTTTGTGAAATCCATATCAAGGCTTGGTACATGGGAGGTGCCAGTGCCATGCTCCCCTTCCACCGGAAGAAAGGTGGTCAAGTCAAACTCCAGTGTCTGTATCATACACAGCTCCAACTTGAGATCAGCTACATCCTTTTTGAGACGACTCATGTCCCCAGCTCCACCTCGCTCAACCTTCTCAAGGCGATCTTCAAATTGCTTGAGTCGATCCTCGTATGATAGATGTTGCTTTTGAAGATCCACTTACTAAGGTTTGGAGCGGGGCCAATGCTTGTCGTATGAGCGAAGGAAGTTTTTTTGTCAGTTTGTCTACTTTGGCATTTTGCATATTGTGCCAGTAGATCAAGCTTGAGAGTGCAGGCAGTAAGACAGGGGTAGATATGAAGGTAGTTGGTGCTGAAGAAATGGCTGGCACTAATGAGGTAGCGGGTGTTGCTGAAGCGGACGAGGCCGGAGGGAGAGTGAGTGATTGCTTTGGTGGATCTTCGGCCACCTTCTCCGAAGCATCATTATGCCGGGTGATGTCAATGTCTTGAACATCTTTTACTATGCGTTCATGTTTGGGGAATGGAGGAACCTCTGCGTCTTCACACAAAGCATGGATTAAGCATGGAAAATGAAGCGAGTTTTCTTTCTGGTTTGCCCGGACCCCAATCTCAGAGAATGTGAGCTATCCCAATTCAATCGTGATAACCGACATGGTGAAAGCAATGAGGATCTCCTTCTCTAGACTGATGTCGATCTCATTTCTCATAGGCATTATACGAGAACAGACAAAACTTAGCCAATACCGGCCATCTTGGGTGAAATCCCTCTTGTGAATCCTCTGGCGTTGTGCAATCCAGGGGTGGAGTTCCCTTGGCTATAACAGAGGATACCCAAGCACGCTTAGATTACTTATTTGCAATCTTTGTGCCAAATTCTGCCATGCCTAATTCCCGAGATTCAAAATATCCATCTTTGATTGATTGGGGATCACAGAATATTTCAACTCCTTGGACTGTGACAGAGTTCAAGTATACACGGTTTCTCTTTTGTCCTGAGGTCCTGGATGCGACATATGCAGCATAAAATTCCATAACAATTGTCCCGTTGTACTTCCCAGAACCTTATTGAAGAACTCCCATCCCCTCTTTTGGATGTTTTCTAGAACATGGGGGGCAGTGTTCTTCAAGACCGTTCATACTCAACTACTTTTCTTCGAGGATCTTTCTTTTTGCCAGGCCTTCTCTGTACAGAGTCCAAGAGCCGATGATCCTAAACCTGAGATCCTCACCACCTTTCTGCGTGCTTCAGCCTAGAGGTCACTGGTGGCACAAAGTTAAGTTGTGCTGCCTCCTCTTCAGACTGGGAGGCAGGCTCAGATGAATTTCTGGATGTGCCATGTTGTCTGCGTTGGGATTGCTGTGATTGTGGGCCTATAGCTGCAGCCCGTCTCTTTCCTGGAGTGGTGGGTGCTCTCGATGCTAGGGATTTCTTTGGTGCCATTCTTGCCAATTAACGAGAAGTAAGTACATGGTAAGTCATGTGTAACATATGTCAAAGAAATGAGAAACACAAAATGTTCTGCGGAACACTTATGTGATCGCAAACCAACTATGTGAACCGCAAACCACAACGCAAAATATGACCTATCAGAAGTAAAAATTTATGCAGGCCACAGAAGTGGTCGCATAACTAGTTTGCGATAGCAGATCAATCACATTTTAAACCTTGAAACTTAGCTTGACTCTGTTTATGTCTACGACCATTATGTGGTCCGCAAACCATTTTTGTGGCTGCAGACTCAACTGCATAGTTGTTTCCACAAACACCAAATCATGCAATGATTATGTCAACCGCAAATCAGTTATGTGGACCATAGAGATCATCTTCTCCACATAAAACTCACTCACAGGCAACAGTATGCACCACTAAGTAGCTAATGCGCAAATTGTGAGAAACAATTACACACACTCAACATCAGATCAATTTCATGCTCGGCCTAACAATACCTAATGCACATTGTCAACAATCACCAACTCCTATACTCAAATCAGTACCCTTAACTTTAACCCCCTGGTTTTTATTGGACCAAAGTAAATTTTTCCTCGCAAAGTAGATTCCAAGTACAAGAAACAAGAAGCAAGGTAGAGAGAGAATGGTATCACGGATGAGATGAAAGAATTTAGATGACTAAAATCAAATAATAATCTCAAATCACCTGAGCAAGAGTAAGGTCGGAAAGTCACATACCAAATCGTCAGAAAATCAAGCAAGCCTCTTGGATATGAATCGTGCGAGCAAGGTGAGCCTTTCTCTTTTTTTTTTTTGTGTTTTTCTTTTCTTTTTCTTTTGTTTTTGGGTGCGTGAAGTTCGATTAGATGGACGAAAATGAGAGAGAGAAATAAATACCTAAGAGTTTTGCGTTGAAATTACCATCGCATAACAGATTATGCGTCCGCATATGTGATTTGCGATTGATTAGTACCTGTGTAGTGTGCAACAAATGTGCGACCCACTCTGCGGTCGCCGAACCATTTGGAGGGCCGCAGAAGTTGAATTTTCTCCACATTTTTAATGGCCAATTTGTGTAGTGTTTTGTTTATGTTTGCGACCATTATGCTATCCGCAAACTCATTATGTGGCCGCATATGTTGCCATAGAACAACAGCTAAAGCTCAGTTTGCTTTCCTTCATTTTTCTTCTGCCTTTGCATCCTATTTATTTATATTTTGAGTAACCTGCACTCTGAAAACACACGTCATACTGTTCAACACTTACAAATAAACCTACAAAAGTAAAAACCTAACCAAAAATGTTACCAACACATTGGTTGCCTCCCAGGAAGCGCTTGATTTAATGTCACCACACAACGATGTTGCCCCACTTTGGCTAATCAGAGTTGGGGATTGGTACAGGACCATCCTTGAGTGCAAATTGTTCTACCAATTTCCTTTCTCCAATGATTCCGAGGTAATGCTTCACCTTTGGCCATTTACTTTGAGAGTTCGAGTTCTGTCATCAGATTCTAATTCAGTAGCGCCGCAGGAAGTCACACTCATAACTTTGAATGGGCCAGACCATTTAGATTTGAGTTTTCCTGAAAAGAACATCCATCTATAGTTGAAGAGTATGACCACGTCACCGGATTTGAATTCCCGCTTCAAACTCTTCTTGTCCTGAACAAACTTCATTCTTTCTTTAGACATGGCTGCATTCTCATAGGCAATAAAATGGAACTCTTCCTCCGGTTGTATCACAAATTCCGGCGGGAATCCCTCGGATATCCCTATAGTCTAACCAATGGCCTGCTTGTGCTCCCTCAAGGTATCTAATAAGTGTTCAACCTACACATCATTCAACAAATAAAGGGTAGAGTTTCATTAGCACCAAGAAATTTATACCTTAAATGCGGCAGAAGTGGCTTGAGCTCAACTTGTGGGGGCTCGACAATTGAAGGCTTAATGGGAGGAGTGACTCCATTCTCTATGTCAAGAGAAAACTTCTTTGGTGCATAAGCTTAGGACCTAAGCCCTTCCAACGCATTCACCGATTCCACATATCCTTCCATTTCCTCACCATAAAAATTTACCAAAATAGCCGCCAATGCCTCACCAAGGCATACCTCTTTCATCTTCACCTCGACGGCATCCTCTACCACATCAACAACATCAATGACTGAGATACTCTCGTTTGCATGTGACAATTTCATAACATTACTTGCTTGAAAGGTAACTTCTTCGTCATTAACTCAGAACTTAATCTCATCTCGTTCCAACATAAGTGCTCTCACAGTAGCAAGGAATGGTCTCCCCAAGATGATAGGGATCTCCTTATCAACAGCAAAATCGAGAATAACAAAGTTGGCGGGGAGGAGAAACCTCACCACTTTCACAAGCACATCATCAACTATTCCCACCAGTCGCTTTATTCAACGGTCGACCATTTGCAACCTCATACTTGTAGACCTAGGCATTCCCAATCCCGCTTGCTTATAAATTGCAAGTGGAATTAAGTTGATGCTAGCCCCACTATCACAAAAGTTTCGTGCAAAGTCACGCAATCCAATAGTGCATGGAATGCTGAAATCTCTTGGGTCCTCTATCTTTTGGACGACGATTGTTGCAATGATGGAACTAACCCGGTGAGTGACATTCACCACTTCATTCTTGGTGGTTTTCTTTTTAGTGATAAAATCCTTCAATTACTTAGCAAAATACGGCATCTCTTGAAATGCTTCCACAAATAGAATGTTCACTGAGAGTTGCTTTAAGATGTCATAAAACTTCTCGAGTTGTTATCATCAACCCGTCTAACTATTCTTTGAGGGAAAGAAGGGGGAGGTCTAGGAACTAGTGCTAGAGGCCTTGGTGCCTCTATTACCTTTTCCTTAACCTCTTTATTGTTCACTTCTTGAGCTTTCACCTTCTTCGGGAGTCTTTCAACTTCAACAACATTTGGCACCTCAACTTGTGCCTCGACTTCTTGTTCAGAATCTTCCACTTCGACCACTTGTTAATTCTCTCCTTGAAGTAGTTTCCCACTTCGAGTTGTAATGGCCGTACAATGAGAGGTTGGGCCACTTTCATTACCTTTTGGGTTTGCAATTGTATCACTTGGAAGCGTGAATTTTTCCTTCGGACTTTGTTCTCTTGAGAAATCCCTCATTTGCATCTCCAACTTTTTAATAGATGCGGTGTGAGAACCCACAAGCTCAGTCATATTTTTCACTGAAGTGTCGGATCTCTCTTGATTTTTTAATACTCTTTCAAGTATGTTTTCCAACTTGGACTCACTTGAAGAACTCTCCTTCCAATGTGGAGAATTTAGAACATTTCCCCTTTGGTGGAACATAGAGGTTTGAACTTCGATTTGAAAAATTGTTCTTGTTGTTACTCCAATTTCCTTAATTTGAACTACCTTGGTCGTTTCGCCACTGTTGGTTGCCTTGCCCTTATTGGTTAGATCTCTATTGGCGTTGTTGTCCTGAACCTTGATCTCTTTCTTGGTTCTCCTTAATCATGTTGGTCAAGGAAGGAGTACCATATGCAATTCCACTAGTGGTGTCTTCCGAGTGCCAAGCTTGGTTATGTTCGGCCATCTTGTCGAGGATTTGTGTGACCCTTGCAAATTTTTTATCCATAAATGATCCATCTGCCGCATTTTTGTCTACGGATTGATTCATAGGATCAGAGCCCATGTAAAACTTCTCCAACAAAATAGTATCCGGAAACCATGATTCGGTGACCTCACCAAATATAGCTTGAATCTAGCTCATGCCTCATGTAGGTGCTCTCCCGGTAATTGCTTGAAGAAGAAAATTTTATCCTAAAGCTCAAACTTCTTGCTTTGTGGGAACCATTTTGCTAGGAAAGCTCGGCCAAAGTGTGGATGGAATTACGAGGTAGATTTTGGATCCACTATCTTGCCTCTCCGGTTAAAGAGTACTTGAACACCCTCAACCTTAGAGTATCATCCAAGACATGATTCTGCTTGTGCATTGCACACACACCCAAAACATTTCTGAGATGTTGTGTCGGATCATCGTCGATGGAATTTCGGAAGAACCCCTCTGCCTTTAGCATTAGGATTAGACTGTGTTCCACTTTGAAGGTAGCAGTGTCTCATGGAGGGACACTAGCATTTGTATGCTCAATATACTCATATATATCCTTCAATTCCTTCAACTTTATCAGTGTTATACGATACGGAGGAATAAAGATAGGCTTAGTGCCCAGCAGCAAGTCAATACCAAAATCAATGTCCCTGTCAGGTGGCATGCCTAGTAGGCTGGTAGGAAACACATCCGGAAAGTATCGCACTACCAGAACGGGATCAATGGTAGGAGTATCAGCACCAACATCCCTCACAAAGACCAAATATGCTAAACATCCCTTCCCAACCATCTGTTGGGCCTTCAAATATGAAATCACTCTACTGGGAACATAGTCTAAAGAACCTCTCCACTTAATCCTAGGAAATCTCGGCATCGCCAACATCACAGTCTTAACGTGATAATCCATAATAGCATGACATGGTAACAACCAATTCATGCCTAGAATCACGTCAAAATCAACCATACTAAGTAGTAAGAGAGATCTCATTTCTAATCCCCCAATCGTCACCACACACGACCTATACATACGGTCCACAATAATAGAATCATCCATCAACATTGATACATGAACAGGCATAGCTAAGGAATAACGAGGAATATCCAAATAACAAGCAAAATACGATAATACATATGAATAAGTAGAACTAGGGTCAAATTATACAGAAGCATCCCTCTGGCACATAGAACCAATACCTGTGATCATTGCGTTTGAAGCAACAGCATCTGGCCTGGCAGGAAAAGCAAAGCACTGGGCCTGACCACTACCTGATCAACCTCGCCCTCTAGGGCGACCTTATGCTGCCTGAGTCCCAACCCGAGATGGTTGAGCAGATTGTGAAGTAACTAGTGCGGAAGTCATAGCCTGACCCCTCTGCTGAACTGGATCTCCCATAAGATGAGGACAATACCTCCTTACATGCCCCATCTCTCCACACTCGAAGGAACCTCAATCTGACAGTGGTGGCAGGGATTAAATCGAACTTCGAGAACTAGAATAACCACTAGAAGAACCAGGTACAGACGAATCCTGTAATGATGGAGAGCGGGATGAACTATGAGCTGGGAGGGCATCGAATGAAGACTGACCTAAACGAGCACTGCATGAACCATGGCTAGCCGAAGCACCATGATAAACCGGATGAGTCATCTAAACGGGCCTATAAAGACGACCCTGCTATGATGGGACTATCCTCCAAATGAGGCACTGGTGAAACCACCTGAACCACGAGGACTGTCATGGGCGGCTTTGCAGCCTCGCCCCATGACCCCTTGGACGCGCCCCGTGGCGTCCTGGCAAGCCTCTCAAAGCCCAGCGCCACGGTCGGCCCCGTGGTCTTGGCCACGCCAAGTGACAAGTGCGCAAGTGCCTCTGTCGCCCCACTTACACTCCTTGCCGGCGCCCAGCGGCTTGCGAGTGTCAACAAAGCTGCGCGCGCAGACAATGCCGCACAGACAAGCGATGCCGCACGCACGGCCAAGGCCGCGTGCATCCATCATGATCCAAGCACAAGTGCCAGCGCCCCGCCGCGGGCCATCATCAATAGTGCCGCGCGCGCAGACAGCAACACGCGCGCAGACCCTGATCCTCAAGACAAAGTTGCTGCCATTGGACTTAGTAATTCTACATCATAGAAGGCTAAGTCCTCCTCATTGTAAATATAGAATAGGTTTACTTGTTTTATATTCATTGTGCTCCTCGACCTCATTTAGGTCTACTCTTGTAATTTTGGTTTATTTATTTTAAGTATCATTAGGGGGGTATCAGCATTCAAACATTTTCAGCAAGCATTCAATTCTCTGTACTGGTGTCTCGCCCCCCTCGACACCGCATTAGCTTTGTAATAGCTTTCAGCATTTTCAATACAATCATCAAAAATTCATCAAAAGCTTCCGCTGCTCTCAATTCTCTTGTTGCCTACGAAGTTGGTTTTCCCGCACGGCACTGACAATCTAGTCTAGCGTGCGGAGGGGACCTCAGTTGGCGGACGGCAATCGTACTGACATCGATTGCCTAACCTTACGCTCCCCTTCCAAAGCATCTCAGGAAGGCATCGCGTAACAGTTGGTATCAGAGCCTAGGCTCGAACATCGGACAAGGGAACGTGTTGCCATTTCATCATTTCTGAACATGGTGACTCAAGGGGATCGGATCACCATCCTCGAACAAGCACTTGACGGACTACGGCCCATCATAGGTACCGTGCCAGATTTAAAAGCCAGCCAAGAGCAAAGGTTGGACGACCTGGACCGCAGGATGCGGCAGGCCGAAAATGACATTGCAAACATCAGTCGAGACTCTGAGGATGACCGTCAAACAGCAGCTGTTGAGGCAGCTGCCCTTCATGGCAAATTCGACGACATCCAACAGGAGCGTGCGCAGGATTTGGCCCAACGGGAACAGGAGGCAAACAAAATCACTACCATGCAGCAAACCATAGACAACTTGACAGGCCAGCTCAACGTTGTCAATGCTGCTCTTCAAGGCTTGCTCAGAGGAGCCGACAATCACATTGGGGGTGCCATGAACATCGCCCCTGCTCCACAAAAGCTGAAAATTCCGGAACCAACGCCATACAACGGTGCCCCGGATGCCAAGGAAGTGGAGAACTTCATATTCGACATCGAGCAATACTTCGATGCCGTCGGTCCCTGGACGAAGCAAAACAGGTAGCAACTGCTGCCATGTATCTCCAGGGCGATGTTAAACTCTGGTGGCGAGTGAAATATGAAGCCATCAGGGCCGATGAGGACCATCTACAGACATGGGCGGAACTAAAGGCAGCCATACGCCTACAGTTCTTTCCAGAGAATGTGGAATACAATGCACGGAGGAAACTACGGGAACTTCGGCAAACCAAATCAGTGCGGGAGTACGTGCGGGATTACTCCGCGCTCATGCTAAACATACGAGACATGGGGGACAAAGACAAACTCTTCACATTCATAGAAGGTTTGAAACCTCATGCTCGTGCAGAGCTGCAACGACAAAGGGTAGATACCCTGCCCAAAGCAATCCAAGCTGCTGAATGCCTTGGGGAATATCATTTGGAATCTCTAAAAGACAGGCCCCAGCTGCCTATCCGAGGAGGATACAACGGGAGCCAACCAAATCATGGTGGCCCTATCAGAAATGGGGGAGATCGAAGTGCATCCAGGTCTAAGACTCCTTCATCAAGCAACAACACCGTTGCATCAGTCAACAACAATCAAGGGAGAAAGCCTCCCTCAGAATGCCGTCATTGCGGTGGGCCACATTGGAACAATGAATGCCCAAACATACAGATCAACGCTCATCAGGCAGTCGGAGATGGGTCAGACACTGACACTGACTCTGACGACGCGGAGCAAGTGGGTGCTTTCAGTGCATTTGTTAGCTCCATCTCAGACACCTTACCAGGACCTAGCACTGGTAATCATAAGAAGCATACAGTCCTGATCACCAGGAAAGGGAAAGAGAAGGCGGATGAGAGGCCTCCCACCATAAAAGAGAGGACCCTCATGTTCGTCGACATGGAAGTAAACGGTCGCCCCATCCGGGCCATGATAGACACGGGTGCTACTCACAACTACCTAGCCTCATCTCAGGTAGAGCGCCTCGGTGTGGCCGTGAAAAAGTGTAAGGGCAGTGTCAAGGCTATCAACTCACCACATCAGCCGTTGAGTGGAAAAGCTAAAGCGGTACCAATAAAGCTTGGTCCATACGATGGAAGATTCAACCTACGCATAGCTATCATCGATGACTTCGAATTGATAGTGGGATTGGAATTCCTAAGACAAACCAACACCATATCGGTGCCCTTCACTGATATGCTCCTGATGATGGGAGAAAACAGGGCCAAACCCCGTGTCATCCCATGCAAACCCATAAAGATGGCTGCTGAAAACATCTCAGCCATGCAGTCGAGGAAGGGAGGCAAAAGACATGAACCCAAAGTTCAGGCTACCCCTATCCTCAAGAATCAGAAATCAAATCATCGGCGCCAAACAATTGATGACGCCCCTCATCGCGTGAAGACTTGCCAACCACGTCCTAAGGGCAAGTCGGATCACCCAGCAAAAGCGGGACTCTTGAAACCGCTACCTGCCCCGCAGAAACCATGGGAAAGCATTTCCCTCAACTTCATCACTGGATTGCCAAAGGTCGGAGAGCTTGCAACCATCGTGGTTGTCATAGACCAGTTTTCCAAATATGCAACATTCATACCAGCTCAACAAAACATATCGGCAGAGGATACAGCTCGACTCTTCTTTGCCCACATTGTCAAATATTGGGGTATGCCCAAGCACATCATTAGTGACTGCGACTCACGCTTCACTAGCAAATTTTGGACCCAACTCTTTGGGTGTCTTGGGTCCACAGTCAGCCACAACTCAAACATGCATCATCAGGCAGATGACTCAACAGAACGGTTTAATGCCATGCTGGAGGAATACCTCCGCCACTTTGCAACCGGGTCGCAACAACATTGGGTGAAGCTCTTGGATGCTGCTCAACTGTGTTTCAATTCACAAAAGTGCGCCATTTCAAACAAAAGCGCTTTTGAAAATTGTTACCGGACAACAACCGCTAATCCCTCAAATGATGGATGCATCAAACATGCCAACAGTGCATAAAGATGCCAACTTTTCGAAGGAATGGGAGCAAACCATGCAGATAGTGCGGAGCTATCTCGTCAAAGCCCAAAACAGGGCCAAGAGGCATGCTGAACAGAACCTGTGCTTTGCTCAATATCAACCAGGAGACAAAGTGATGGTAAAAGTCCCAAAGCGGCGCTTATTCACAGGCAAGGCCAAAGACCCTCGTCTATTGCGGCCATATATCGGACCCATGTCCATTGAAAAACGCCTTGGGAAAGCTACTTACCAGGTCAACATTCCATCCTGGTGGAAAATCCATCCAGTGTTCCATGTCAGCCACCTCAAATCATTCCGCAAATACATGGAGCGTCAGGAAGACCCTCACCAGCACTCTACAAAACAGAGGGGAACAGACCTCCCAGCCAACAGACGCTCCCAAAATCATCATCAGCCTCAGGCAAATAAGGCTCCGGGGACGGCGCCAACTCAGGTGGGGGAGAATGTCATGGGCGGCTTTCCAGCCTCGCCCCATGACCCCTTGGACGCGCCCCGTGGCGTCCTAGCAAGCCTCTCAAAGCCTAGCACCACGGTCGGCCCCGTGGTCTTGGCCGCGCCAAGTGACAAGTGCGCAAGTGCCTCTGTCGCCCTACCTACACTCCTTGCCGGCGCCCAGCGGCTTGCGAGTGTCAACAATGCTGCGCGCGCAGACAATGCCGCACAGACAAGCGATGCCGCGCGCACAGCCAAGGCCGCGCGCATCCATCATGATCCAAGCACAAGTGCCAGCGCCCCGCCGCGGGCCATCATCAATAGTGCCGCGCGCGCAGACCCTGATCCTCAAGACAAAGTTGCTGCCATTGGACTTAGTAATTCTACATCATAGAAGACTAAGTCCTCCTCATTGTAAATATAGAATAGGTTTACTTGTTTTATATTCATTGTGATCCTCGAGCTCATTTAGGTCTACTCTTGTAATTTTGGTTTATTTATTTTAAGCATTATTAGGGGGGTATCAGCATTCAAACATTTTCAGCAAGCATTCAATTCTCTGTACTGATGTCTCGCCCCCTCGACACCGCATTAGCTTTGTAATAGCTTTCAGCATTTTCGATACAATCATCAAAAATTCATCAAAAGCTTCCGCTGCTCTCAATTCTCTTGTCGCCTACGAAATTGGTTTTCCCGCACGGCACTGACAATCTAGTCTAGCGTGCGGAGGGGACCTCAGTTGGCGGACGGCAATCGTACTGACATCGATTGCCTAGCCTTACGCTACCCTTCCAAAGCATCTCAGGAAGGCGTCGCGTAACAGTATATATGTCATCTCTTCTGAAAGGAAATCTATCGGGTTAGGCTAGATCTGCACTATGTGTTTGATTATATAACGTTTATTCTCTAGCATTGTCTTTCTATGCAAGTTAGTTTCTTGAGTATGTTTCACTAATATATATAGTCTAATAAAACAATTTGCTTGCTATGATTATAATGCATGCACGTTAAATTTTTAACCAAGAGTGGTACGTACTAACTTCATTTAACATTGATTGTGTGTGAAATCTTTTGAGATAAAGTTATAACCTGATTGGATCTTTAAATTTGAAAACGATAATAGCAATCGCAAAAATATGCATATAACAGCCACTGCTTATCACTTGATATATTTAATTTCTCTCTTCTTTAGGAAAAACGAAATAATAAGTTTAGAAAAAGAAAGGAATGATTGATATAATAGCATGCTTCGGCAGATTATCATTATTTTGTTTCAGAAACTACCATTAGCATAATTACCCTATCTCTTTTTAGATTAAATTGCAATACAATATGGAGTCGTTTGATTTGTAGACAAATTATTATATGCTTATAACGAAGCGACTAATAGTCAATGGAAGATTTTGTGGATATGTGATTCTTGTCGTATCGTTTAGTTCGTTGTACCGAACACTAAATGTAATGTGTATGATATAATTATGCGTTTGGTTTAGAATTGGATAAATTTTGTATTAAATAGTACAATAGTGTACATATATCATTCCTTTGTCATAGAGCGGAAAGGATATATAGGATTCATTTGCTCAATTACCTTTTCACATCCATTTCTTCCTTCATTACCAGGCCCAGCTTCCCAGAACTAGGAATAGCTGATTCTAGGTTAATATCAGTAAAAGGAAGGCTCAAGAATCCCTAATGTTCGAATCAAATGGAAATAAAAACACATTTTAAATAAATAAGGTGGCATTTTGAAAAGTGTCACTAGCCCCTGGACTCAGTAACAAAAGTCGGTTATGGAATAGCCTTTAGTTGGCTTTCTCGTTCTTAAGGAACTTTCGGCCGGTTGGATTTTTAATGAACCTCCTACCTAATTGATAAATAGGATATTACATATATAGTTGTGTTTGTCTTCACTTAAAAACTCTCCGCTTATTAGAGTAAGATATTTTCTCAAAACTAAATTCACTCGTCCTGCTGCAATTAACCTATTCAGAATAGTCCGGGGATTAGCTAGCCTATTCCGCACTATTTGAAGCTTTCATAAATGTAACGATCGGATCCGGTCGTTTTGAGCTTTAGCGTTCTATTCGATGGTTTGAGACTTTGAGTAGCTTCATATTATGTAATATGACTTGCGTGTATGATTAGTTTCGGTTTTCGAGTGGTTCGAAATTGATTTAGAAGAATGATTCTTGTTTTAGAAGCTTTAAGTAGAAAGAGTTGATCAAGGTTTGAGTTTTGGGTAAACAGACTCGGAATCGGATTTTAATTATTTCAATAGATTTGCATGACGATTTTGGACATGTCCACAAAGTTGAGCTAAATTCCCGATGAGTTTTGGATAAGTTTGGGTTGTATGGTGATTGTTTTCGATTTCGACGTCGATTTGAGCATAAATGTTATCATATAGAGCAAAACGGCCTTTGATTCGTGTTTTGACTAAATCATTATATGCATATCGTAATTTTGGAACTATAGCAACTAAAATCATCAAGTTTCGACATCGTATGAGGAATTTATGGTCTTTTTACTAAGAATTGGGTTGCTAGATTTTTCAGATTAATTACGAAACTGCCACTAAATTCGTATTTAAAAATTTGCACTATTTTCAAATATTAAAACCAACATATATCCTTCATTATAAGGTCAAATGGAGTGATTCAAAAGCCTAAATTAAGAATTTCATGAGGAATCCATTGGAGGCATCAAAAATAAGTTTTGGAATCGTTTGACACAAAAAACGAGACAGAACAGCTGGGCAGAAGCATTAATCACTACTAGAAAATGAAAAAATTCTGAACGGTAGAAAATCGATCGGAAATCACGAATTTCCGACTACTTTTCGACCAAAATTCGTCGGTCGGAAAACAGTTGGTCAGAAAATAATTTCCGACCGAATCCGTCGGTGATTTCTGACCAAAGTAGTCGGAATGTTCAAAAAGGTCAGACGACCAAATATTTTCAAACTTCCGACCAAAGTGGTCAGAATTTTACTGACCGAACCAATCGTAATAATATAAATAAAAATAAATATTTATTTAAAATTAATTAACAATAATATAAAATTTTCGACCAAATCGGTCGAAAATTAATAATTAAAAAATAAAATTTATTTAATTTACGACGGATTCCGTCGAAAAGTGTTAAATATTAATTTTTTTTAATTTCCGACCGATTCGGTCGAAAATCTGGATGTTTTTGAAAAAATCTAGGCAGCTGTCTGACTGTTTCCGTCGGAAATTAGTCGGAATTTTTTGTAAAACAGGGCAGAATTCTGCTCAATTTTGAGCTGCACCATCTGTCTAACTATTATAATATAATAATGCCAACAACCAATTAACAAAAATACATCTAAACCAATAATACCAACCATTAACACAATCTAAACCAACAAATCCGTTAAACCTAACAATTTTGGACATAAAACATCCTAATTGTAGCCCACAAACAAGTTTAAAAATAAAACACAAAGTTGTCTTTCACAATCAAGTTTACCAATCAACCAAAACACTACACCTAAACTACTACACATCAGATTCAGTTTGTTCATCCTCATCATCAGATAGATCATGCTTATGTTTTCTCATGAATTTCTGCATCTTAACAAATGTTCCGAATTGGGAGTCCAACTGTTGCTTTAGATCACGATTTTCTTTTCTCATATGTTTCGCCTGTTCTTGATTTTGAGAAGAAGAAGAATTGGCTAAGAGTGGTTTGGATGACCCGTAGGTCGACGTACTCCAAGCCCGTAGACGCTGCCTCTGTTTACTCCACCCGATGCCTCTGTCGACAATGAAGCTATATCATGAGGTGTTGGTTGTGTTGATCCATATCATCAAGTTGTCTCTCAGAGAAGAAAGAAGCCATATAATAATTTTCTACAAACCCTTTCTTGTAGAGATGAACTTTAACTTCGTCTGTTTTCAATAACTTAATACACTTACATTTCACACAAGGGCACCTAATCCTTCCTCCAATAAGAAAATCATCAAGTGTTTGAGCCTTAGCAATAAATTCAGCAACCCCTTCAATTCATCCCTCAACCCCGCACAATTAGGATGATTCCTATTATACATCCATCTACGATGCACAAATTCCATCCACACAAATAAAAATCTAGAAATGAGACATTTAAAACAATTTGATTTATTTAAACTGGTTACAACGTTATACTCTTTCAAAGGTTCGTTTTAGATATATACATATCATTGTGTCAAAGCACTTTAATTGATATATTTTATTTTTTAAATTAATATTTTTTAACACTCGAAATCTCACATTAATCCCTATTCTAAATGATATAAGTCTTTAAGTATAATAATTAAATTTGAATAGCTTCTTAAATGTTCATATAATCCAAATTAACTAATGCTTTCTCAATTTTACAAATTAACCTTAATGTTAAAATTGAAAAAATTTAAATTTAATATCATTCTAATAGTAAAACCAACAAGCAACAATGAACCTAGTACAACGAACTTTACACCAAAGCTTTAAATTATAACTAGTAATATAATTACCGTTGGAAGTGAAAGTGAAAGTTCGTTTTCCTTCTTTCCTATCGTTGTTTTCTTAATTACTTTATGCCAACATGTCATCTTTTTTATTTCGAAAATAATTAAGTTAATCAAACTCTAATTCAACATTCTTAACAAATTCAAAATTAGATTTAGGATTTCTTAACATATTCTTGTTTAACCCAAATTTCAACCATACCTAATTCAACATATTCTTCTTTCTTTTTGTTTTATATTATATATCATTAAAAAATTAAAATCCCTAAAATTTCAACCATACCTACTTCAACTGGCTAGGATATTTATATATAGAAAATTACTACAAATTTAACAATGAAAATAAGATATATATGTCAACGAAGTACTTACCTCGACGGAAAAAATGTCGGAGAAGTCAACTGAGCCGCCGCCGCCGCCGACACGCCTGTTGCAAAATAGATTAAAAAAAAAATTAATAAATTAAGGGGAAAAAGGAATAGGAAAGAGAGGCAGAAGGAGGAGGAAATGAGAGAGAGAGAGAGAGAGAGAGAGAGAGAGAGAGAGAGAGAGCGAAAATACATTTAAAGGGTAAGTTTTTGGGGACGGGGGAGAAGGATGAGAGGGAGAGAGGAGGAGGATGAGAGAAGGAGGAAGAAAAAAGAAGTTCTGTTTTTGGGGACGGGGGTCGGGTAGGATTTTTTAAACAAAATCCCGACCGAATTGGTAGGAATTGTCATTTAATTTTATTTTTTTTAAAAAAATACCGATCAAGTCGTCGGAAATAAAGTCAAACAAGTTAAATTAAATATTTCGCCAAAACTTGCGACCGATTTAGTCGGAAATGTGGTCGAAACATTTTTAGAAATATATACCTGATTTTTTTTTTTCGACGGATTTCGCCGGAAATTTCAGACAATAATTTTCAGTCAGAAATTTCATATTTTCTAGTAGTGAATATCAAGGGTTTGTTCATTTGGTTATATTTTGAGTGGGAGAGCTCGAATTTGGGCGATTTTCACCACATGAATTGGAATAAGTGTTCTATACTAGGTCATGATTATATTTCATGAATCCATCTTTATTTTTGGCATTTTATTAATGATTTCAAAGTGAATTTTGGGAGTTTTTGTCTAAAATTTCAAAAAGTAAAATTTTGAGTTTTGAACATTGATTTGGAGTGGGATTTGAGTGAAACTAGTATGGTTGGACTCATAATTGAATGTGTCATCAGAATTTGACAGTTTCGTCGAATTTCGAGGTGCGGGCCCGGGTTTGACTTTTTGGTTGACTTTGGGCTTTTGATTAAAGATTCGACTTTTATCGATTGGGTTTGTTTCCTTAGGCATTATTTGATGTTCTTAAGTTGCTTTTGGCTAGTTTGTACTGTTCTGAGGCCGGTACGCGCGTGATGGAGTTCCTAGAGTATTGTTTGGCTTGCTCGATATTGGACTTGGCTTGTTCGAGGTAAGTAACACTTCTAAAATTAGTGCTGAGGGTATGAATCCTTGAATATACGTGTTATGTGTTGGTGTTGAGGTGACGCTCATGCTAGGTGACGGGCGTGTGGGTGTGCACTATGTGAAATATGACTCAGTTGATTTTGTGGTATTGTGTAGTTACCTAATCTTATTTCTATCCATGAAATTTCTACGTGCTAAAGTAATTGAGTTGTGATCCATGTTAGAAACCATTTTTAGGCTATATGTTTATTCTGTTGGGACCCACTGAGGTTATTTTGCTGTTGAGTTATTTGCTTAAATTGTAACTTTATACTCGGTCATACTCATTCATTGCATATCATATCTCAGTCTTTGTTATCATTTATTGTCACATCATGTATCATTGTCTGGGCTGATTGGCATGAGATTTGTGAGCCCGAGAGACTGGAGAGATTGATGACTGAGTGAGGCCGAGGGTTTGATTGTGAGTGAGATTTATGGGATCGGGTTGCACGCTGCAGCATGCCATGATTGGCTTATATTAGCGCTTAGGCAGGATTCGCCCCTCCGGAGTCTGACATACCAGCAGTGAGCGTAGGTACCTACCGAGTGCGAGTGCCGAGTGATTGAGAGTGCTGAGTAATTGGGAGGTGTGATTGAGAGTGTTGAGTGATTGGGAGGTGCTAAGTGATTGAGCGTGCTGCGTGAGGTTGAATACTCCGAGAGCATGAACACGTGAGTTTATCACTGTGGTGCATTATATTTGACATGCATACTTGGCATGTAGGCATAGAGATGCATTTCTTCATGATGTATGGTATTGTGACATTTATGACTTCTCATACACATTGACATGTAGACATAGAGATGTACTTTCCTCATGCTATTTGATAATTGAGCATCATATCTGTTGTTGAAAGCTTTTGGGAAAAACCACAGTTTTACTAACATACTCACATTTTGGTGACTTCGGTGAAAGATTTGGGTTTTACTGTTATACCTGAAAAGCATGCCTATTATTCGTAACTATGAACGAGCTGAGCATCATATCTTTGAGTATTACTTGTACTGTTTCATTATATTGTTATGAGTTGTTCTTGGCTGGTTGTGATGGATTCTGACCATTGTCCAAGCTCGTCACTGCTTTCAACCTAAGGTTAGGTTTGTTATTTATTGAGTACATGTGGTCGGTTGTACTCAAACTACATCTCTGCACCTTGCGTGCAGATTTTGGATGCTGATATTGCTGTGTATGGAGGGAGCTGACATTGAAGATGTACCTTGCATTGCGGTTGTAGCTGCCTCTTATTCATGGTCGCTTTAGATTTATAAATATTTTTTTATGTACATTTCAAACGGATGATCTATTTATTTCATACCAGCTTTGTAAATTCTAAATCTTAGAAGCTCATGATTTGTACTACCAATTCTTAGGATTTTTTTTTATAAAAGTTCAGTTATATTATCATTATTTGTCTTAGTCGATTTTGAGTTGGATTATTGTTAAACTGACTTACCTAGCGGATTGAGTTAGGTGTTATCACAGCTAGTTAGATTTTGAATCGTAACAATAAAACTCATTGTTGGGTATCTATCGAAGCGGAGGAATGGATATCAAACTCATTTGAGGTTAAGGAATAGATAACTGGATAAAATCTTAGTTAATGAAGAATGTCAATAAATGAAAATTCATTTTCTTGGAAATGAAACTGAATAAATGGTTACTGTAAGTTTTTATTATTTTAAGAATCTAAAATTGTATTACACCAAAGCGATAAATTCGCTTTAGTAATTATCATGAATGCATATTTAATTAAAAAACTTTAAATTTTAATCACGTTAACTCATTTTAATACGATGTTGTTAATCCGGGTATAGCTATTAAGTTATAGTACATCTATAATTTGCGAGCGAAGAAGGTGACCGAACGTTGATTAATAATGTAGAGTTCTATGTCAAAATTATTTTTTTAATGCAAAAAACCAAAGAAGTCCTAAGAATATATTCTTTCGGCCTACATTTGTATCAATGTCCATACGTCTGCAGTATGTTTTTTTTAAATATATATTCAGTAATTAGATTGTGGTGATATCACTTCGTAACCCAAGTGCCTTTTATTTTGAATAGAGGGTAACTTGAATTGATATAGTCCCCAAAATAGGACGTAGTAAATTTCAGAATGTACTTTTTATATTGTAATATTGAAAGGCCGGGATTGATTCTGTAAGATATGAATATTCATAGTGTACCAGAGAGCAGTACTTGCTATTTGGTCAGTTTGGTGGAGTTTGTGGTAAAGATGGTCTTAACCTGAGGAAGTAATAACTGTACCACTCATTCAATGTGGGTTACATACAAAGAACTGAGAAACTAAATGAAAAGAACACGTGAATATTCATTCAAAATGGTTAAGTTAATTAACTGCAGTCTTTATTTGAATTAGTATTAGTGTTCTATACGTTGATTCTTGAATTCCCAGTTCTGCCTAATTTTATTCCCAGTCTATTTTATTCGTTTTCTTTAATTTGTGTTCGTGCATTTCACTTTTTATGTACATCAGCACATGCCCCCACCTCCTTCTCTTTATTTTCTTACGTAATTAAGTTCACATTCAGCCACAAAATTAACTACCATTCCTTTGATTAGTCTTTCTTTTTATTTTGGGTAAAATTTGACAACCTTCCCTTTGACTATTCGTGAAAACTGCTTACGACTTACCCTATGCGATCTTAACTCAGTTTCCTAGAAGCCTCGATATCTTTTCCTTTCTTCCTGCATGTGAAAAACCTTGGTCAACAAATAGTAAATTTCCCAACTTTAGATGAATAGTAAAATTATTTGATGGTAAATTCTTCATTTAATCCTATGAGAGGAAAATGGATATGATTCTAATATTAGACAAGCATCATACATATTTAAAACACAAAAGTCTATTTACATGAAAACTGTTATAAATATATTATATTATGGATGTTCTTTTAGTACTTCGTTACAAATAAGTTTCCTGAAGAAACTTATTCATATGGGATTCCGCCGTAAATATGTTTATCTATTTAGTACTCTATTGAAAATAAGTCTGCTAAAGAAGCTTATCTTTTCGGTACTCCGTTATGGATAAATATTACCTCCGGTAGAAGCTTATCTATATCTAGTACAATAAGCTTATCCTTTCGGTACTCCGTTATGGATAAATATTAACCCCGGTAGAAGATTATCTATATCTGGTATAATAGCAACTTACAAGCAACTTACACAGCAGCTTGCAGTAGCAGCTTCCTTTCTTCTATAAATAGAGGAGATTTCAGTTCATTATGTACATAAGTTTGAAGTTGAATAATATATCAGTTTCTCTCTATACTTGTCTTTACTTTACGGTCTTTATTTTATAACACTTTATCAGCACGAGAATCTACCATCTCGAGCAAATACTTTGAAAGTATCAGAGGTACGAACTTTCTTTTTCTAAATAATGTCAAATCTTACTAAACTTGAATTTATAGCCCTGTATATATCAGGCAAAAGCTACATGTCTTGGGTGTTTGATGTTGAAATTCATCTTGATGCGATGGGTCTGGTAGACACCATCAAGGATAAAAATTAAGCATCAAACCAAGACCGTGCCAAAGCAATGATATTCCTAAGCTACCACCTTGGTGAAGGCTTGAAAATTGAATATCTCATTGTTAAAGATCTAGTCATACTGTAGAATAATCTGAAAGATAGATATGACCACCTGAAGATGGTCGTTCTTCAACAGGCATGTTATGATTGGACTCATCTAAGGCTACAAGATTTTAAATCTATCAGTGAGTATAATTTTACTATGTTCAGAATTATTTCCCAATTAAAATTATGTGGTTATAATATTACTGATCATGATATGTTAGAGAAAACTTTCACCACTTTTCATGCCTCGAATATGCTCCTACAGCAACAATATCAAGAGATAGGATTCAAAAAATATTCTGAACTTATATCACATCTTCTTATAACCGAGCAACATAATAGGCTATTAATGAAAAACCATGAAAGCCGACCTACTGGTTCTTATCCATTCTCTAAAGTGAATGAGACGAACTTCTACCAAGTTAAGCGTGGAAGAGGTCGTGGCCCCAATCGTTGTCATGGACATGGTTGGGGAAGAAACTCTAATCATGGTAATAATAATGCACCAAAGAACCCTCTTCACCATCAGTAGTGGAAAAGGAAGGAACAAAAGCATGAAGCGGTGCAAGCAACAAATGCAGAAAATGCTTGCTATGGATATGGAGGAAAAGGGCACCGGTCACGTACTTGCCGTACGCCAAAGCACCTGGTTGAGCTTTATCAAGTCTCCCTAAAGAAGACAGAGAAAAATCCTGAAGCAAATTTTATTTCTGAAGATAATTTAGACTTCATGTATTTGGATGTATCTGATTATTTTCCATTCCGGAAGGGAAAACAATTCATGTGATCGGTGATGAATATGTAGAAATGTAAATATTTTAATTTTTGTTGATTGTAGTAGATAGTATGGTTATGTAATTGTTGTACATAAATAAAAATTGTGCTTTGATAATGATGTTTACTATCATATTTATTTTGTTTATGTCATTTGAAGAATATAGATAATCCTCAAATAATATTTGGATCAAAGACCAATCATGAAGATATTTGTGTAATTAATAGTGAAATAACTCATGCCATATTCAAAGATCAGAAATACTTTTCTTATTCGCATAAGGAAAAATCAAATATTTCAACAATTTCTAGTAATATAAGTTTGATTGAGGGCTTTGGAAGAGCCATTATATTTCCGTCTAAAGGAACAAAACTTATTATAGACAATGCATTATTCTCCTCCAAGTCCCGAAAAAACTTGTTGAGTTTTTTGGATATCCGCCGAAATGGGTATCATGTTGAGATGATAGACGAAATGAATATGGAATATCTTTGTATTACAAAGAATGTTTCTGGCCAGAAATGCATTGTAGTAAAGTTACCAACTTTATCTTCTGCTTATACTATTCAAAGATTAGTACAGTAGAAGTACACTCTATCGTAAACCACAAGTTTATTGATTCAAATATTTTTGTACTTTGGCATGGCTGTTTGGGCCATCTTGGACCAATAATGATGAGACGAATCACTGAAAATTCAAGTGGGCATCCATTAAAGAACCCGGAGATTCTTACAAATGATGAATTTTCTTTTGATGCTTGTTATCAAGGCAAAATGATCACTAGACAATCACCAATGAAGGTTGGCATTGAATCCCCTGCCTTTTAAGAATGTATACATGGGGATATATGTGGACCTATTCACCCACCAAGTGGGCTGTTTAGATATTTTATGGTCCTAATAGATGCATCTTCAAGATGGTCTCATGTGTGCTTACTATCATCTCGCAACCTGGCATTTGCAAAGCTATTGGTCCAAATAATTCGATTAAGGGCACAGTTATCATATTATCCTATAAAGGCTATTCGCCTTGATAATGCTAGAGAATTCTCATCTCAAGCTTTTGATGATTATTGTCTATCAATTAGGATAAAAGTTGAACATCTTGTAGCCTATGTTCATACTCAAAATGGCCTTGCAGAGTCATTTATTAAATGCCTGCAATTGATAGCAAGACCACTACTTATGAAAACAAAATTGCCCACTATTTTTTGGTGCCGTGCTATCTTGCATGCAACATCATTTATCCGTCTCAGACTGACACATTATAATAAATATTCTCCGTCACAATTAGTTTTTGGTCATGAACCAAATATTGCCCATCTATGAATTTTCAAATGTGCTGTATATGTGCCAGTAGCACCACCACAGCGCAGTAATGGGCCCACAGAGAAGGTTATGAATATATGTTGGGTTTGAATCACCCTTTATTATTCGCTATCTTGAACCACTGATAAGGGATTTATTTACTTCTTGATTTGCAGATTGTCGGTTTGATGAAATATATTTCCCACAATTAGGGGGAGAGAAAAAGGAAATCAAAAGATAAATTATGTGGAAAGTTTTATTATTATCTCATTTTGATCCATGTATCCCTCTATGTAATCAGGAGGTCCAGAAGATCATCCATTTACAAAATATAGAAAATCAAATGCCAGGCGCATTTACTGATTTGAAAATTATAACTAAGTCACATATCCCTGCAGAGAATATGCCTATCCGAATTGATGTCCCAGCAGGACCATCTACTAGAATGAGAGCTAGTGAACCTAAAGTGCGCCTGAAGCGTGGTAGGCCTTTAGGTTCTAAGGATCAAAATCCTAGAAAAAGAAAATCAACAAATGAAAAAAACGATACTATGAAGGGATATCCTGAAGAGACCCAATATCTGATTAGTTCTGAGATTCCTGAAGAGATCAAAGAGCCTGAGACTCAAGTGAGTGAGGAACTTTTAATAAGATCTACTGGTGATGGGATTAATTTAAATCGATCTGAAATAGTGGTTGATAATATTTTTGCATATAATGTTTCACTTAACATTATGCAAGATAGTGAGGATTATGGTCCCAAAATACAATACCTTAGTGCAATTGGTGCACTTATGTATCTTGCTAATGCTACAAGACCTGACATAATATTTTCTATTAATTTACTAGCAAGATATAGCTCTTCTCCTACACGGAGACATTGGAACGTGATTAAGCATATATTGCGATATTTAAAGGGAACTCTTGATATGTGTTTATTTTATTCTAACAAAGGTAGTGCAAATCTTGTTGGTTATGCAGATGCAGGTTATTTATCTGATCCACATAAAGCTCGATCTCAAATCGGGCGCGTGTTTACATATGGAGGTACTATCATGTCACGACCCCAAATCTCCCACCTTTGGGAGTCGTGATGGCGCCCACTAATGGGAGCTAGGCCAGCCAATAATTAACTTAATTAATAAGTCATCATACATAAATAATCATTCATAATTTACAAAACCAAATTTAACAACAAAATGCGGAAATATTGTATATATATATATACATGTCGTCTTTCCTTTACAAAGTCTACCCAAGAACTGGTGACACAGTTTTCACAGACTGTCTAAGAATGCTACATACAATAGTCTTGAAAGAAATGTCCAAAAATACTGTTTCCGAACTACATGGAATAACAGTCAAAAGGATAGACAGATGACGCCAAGATCTGCGAACNAATGGAAAGGCCGAGGAGATTGGCCTCTACCATATGAATCTCTGTTTCCGGATGAAGTACCCATGAATCTGCCGGAATGACGGGGTCTCTTATCTGACCCATGACCACTCCCATGTGGCAGAACCATCTCAATTCTGCGAGCTACATTGACCGCTTCCTGGAATGTAATCTCACCACCGGTCTCTCTAGCCATCTGAAGGCGAATTGGCTGGATGAGACCATCAATAAATCTCCTCACCCTTTCCTTTTCTGTAGGAAGGATGATCAGTGCATGACGAGCCAAGTCAATAAATCTGGACTCATACTGAGTGACAGTCATAGACCCCTGTTGAAGACGTTCGAACTGTCTCCGATAAGCCTCTCTCTGTGTGGCAGGGAGAAACTTTTCCAGGAACAATTCTGTAAACTGCTCCCAAATTAAGGATGGTAGACCAACCGGTCTAGTCATACAATAATCCCTCCACCAAGTCTTGGCGGATCCGGACAGACGAAAAGCCGCGAAGTCCACTCCATTAGTTTCAACAATACCCATATTTCGGAGGACCTCGTGGCAACTGTAGAGGAAGTCCTGAGGATCCTCTGTAGAAGAGCCGCTAAAAGTGGTAGTGAATAGTTTTGTGAACCTATCCAACTTCCACAAGGCATCATATGACATTGCAGTTCCAATACCGGGCTGAGCCATCATTCCCGGCTGAACTGCCACAGCTGGGGGAATCACCGGAACCTGTGCCTGGGGAACCACCGGCTCTGGAGTATGAGTAGTAGGAGTCTGAGCTCCTGCTCCAGCTTGGGAAGTAGCTGGGGCTGCAGGAAATAAACCTGCCCGAGTAACATTCTCCATGATGCCAACCAGTCGGACTAAAGCGTCCTGAAGTACCGGAGTGGCAATGAATCCTTCTGGGACCTGAGCTGGGCCCACCGGATCTACTGCTGGGGCTGGAACCTCTTCCTCAAGGTCAACCTGAGGTTCTGCCCTTGGTGCCATAGAAGGAGGCTGAGTTCTACCCCTGCCTCGACCCCTAGCACGACCTCGTCCTCGCCCTCTGCCCCGTACAGGAGCTATTGCTGGGGGCTCGGGCTGTCGAGCAGTAGAAGAAGAAGCGCGTGTTCTCGCCATCTGCGAGAAACAGAATAGGAATTCAATTAGTCATTGAGAAATGGAACCGCACGATAAGAAAGAACAAACATGAAGTTTTTCCTAACTTCGTAGCCTCTGGGGGATAAATACAGACGTCTCCGTACCGATCCCTCAGACTCTACCGAGGTTGTCTGTGAACTATGAAACCTATGCAACTTAGAGCTCTGATACCAACTCTGTCACGACCCCAAATCTCCCACCTTTGGGAGTCGTGATGACGCCCACTAATGGGAGCTAGGCCAGCCAATAATTAACTTCATTAATAAGTCATCATACATAAATAATCATTCATAATTTACAAAACCAAATTTAACAACAAAATGCGGAAATATTGTATATATATATACATGTCGTCTTTCCTTTACAAAGTCTACCCAAGAACTGGTGACACAGTTTTCACAGACTGTCTAAGAATGCTACATACAATAGTCTTGAAAGAAATGTCCAAAAATACTGCTTCCGAACTACATGGAATAACAGTCAAAAGGATAGACAGATGACGCCAAGATCTGCGAACGGCTGCAGTACTACCTTGGGTCGCCTGGGAAGTCACGCCAAAATCTGGAAGTCCTTTACTGTCCGACACCTGCGGCGCCGGTATCTGCACAGAAAGTCCAGAGTGTAGTATCAGCACAACCGACCCCATGTGCTGGTAAGTGCCTGGCCTAACCTCGGCGAGGTAGTGACGAGGCTAGACCGGACTCCAGATAAATCTGTTAAACTTAAACACATGTACAACTACAGCAGATAACGAAAGTACATCAACCCAAAATAACCAGAGAAAGAAAAGTGTACATCGCAATATCAAATCAATGAAAAACAACAAGTCTCGTGGCAGGCGTGCCACCCGCCCTCTTTTCACAATAATCTGTGGTAGGCGTACCACCCGCCCCTCATATATAATTCCTCGTGGCAGGCGCGCCACCCGCCCTCATTTCATAACATTCTGTGGTAGGCGTACCACCCGCCCTCATACATATTTCCTCGTGGCAGGCGTGCCACCCGCCCTCATTTCATAACATTCTGTGGTAGGCGTACCACCCGCCCCTCATTTACACACCATCACAGCAATCACAAACAATTTCCATACAGTGGAATAATGCATCACATCAAGCTCCCCTTGGGGATATAACATTACCAACATCCAACCTGGCCAGGGAAAATAATTTTAACCAAACCATACTCGACTCATGTTTAACTAAGTCCACAGTAATAATTTACTACCACCTATGTTTATCAATTAACTCCTCCCCCAACCTGTTTATCTTTTTGTTAAACCTAGACACAATACTATTGTTATGACACCGGACTCTTTTAGACTCTCGTGGACTCCTAAGACACTACCCATGACTGAAACACGAAACCATTAATCATCTGTTAGCAACCACTTACTTAACTAATTCATTTGTTAAGCTAAGTTATAATAAAAGAGTTATTCATATCCATCACCATAATCAACAGGAACATTCACAACGTTCAATTCATGTACTGGGCTTATCATTCGCCCTTAATTCATAATATCCTGTGGCAGGCGTGCCACCCGCCCCTCACTTACATCACAATAATTCCTCGGATATCATCCGGCAATTAGGAACATATTTATCTTTTGCATCTCGACAATATCATAAACATCTTTCAACAAGTAATAATATTAATATGCAATAATTATCAATATACGACCCACGGTCATGTTTGACACCAAATTATAGGTACCTGTCACCATACCTATACAATGTCCTCATCGAGAAGCAATTTAGCACATAGCACATAGTTCCTAATTCCTCAAGCTAAGGCTAGGACGGACACTTACCTCGCTTGGCAACGAATTCAAGGTTTCAATAAACCTTAGCCTTGACACCTTGCGTCCAAAGGCTCCAAATCTATTCATAAACAATTCATTACATTCAATACCCACAATGGAAACAAATTTCCATTTAAATTTACAAGATTTACGGGTAAATTCCCGAAATTTGACTCAAGGTCAATAGTGGGGCCCATTTATCGAAATCGTTCGAAATTCATAAAATGTAATTACCCATTACAATACGAGTCCATGCATATCAAGTTTGTCAAATTCCGACATCGGATTGACCTTAAATCCCCAATTGTATATTTTCAGAAATTGAGAAGAACCCCTTCTCTCTCACAAATTCGTGAATTTACAGTGGGGTTAAGCATGGAAAACAATAATCTAAGAGGGATTTAGGGCATAGAACACTTACCCGATGTTTCTCTTGAGATTCCCCCTCTATTTGTTCTAAGCTTCACTTTAATCCTTTTCTTAAAAAGCCCCAAATATTTTCAAGATAGTGTAACCCCTTTTTTGTTTGCAAGATTAATCAGGTAATCTTCTTTGCATGTGTGTTTTGGGGTTGATTTCTAGTGATTCTTTGTGTTTGTAAAAGTTATCTCTCGTGGGTACTGAGCTGTGAATTTCAGTAGTGCACAAATGGACCCTAGGTCCTATTTATAGTGGCTTAAAAAATCGGGCAAAAGTACCCAGCTAAAACCGATTTCGCGACGCCCCTGTGCCAATTCGCAGTTCGCATTTCAAGTTCGCGAACCGCTTTTTCCATCGCAAAACGAACAAAAGGGCTGCCCAAGATTCTGCCCAAGTTCGCGACGTCCAGGTGAGGATTTCGCGGTTCGCTTTTCAAGTTCGCGAATCGCGAACTCACCGCGAAATGGTACCAATGTTTCTGCCCGTGTTCGCGGCCCCTCATGTCAAATTCGCGATTCGCTTTTCAAGTTCGCGAATCGCGAACTCAACGCGAAATGACCCCTCCAGTTCTGTTCCACTTCACGACTGCTCTTGTCGTTTTCGCGATTCGCTTTTTGATTATGCGAACCGCGTTTTGGTCGCTATTCTCACCTGAAGCTTCTGCTTCACTTCGCGATGGGTTGAGAGTGTTTCGCGATTCGCTTATCCAAAAAGCGAATCGCTTTTTGGCCGCGAACCTTGCCCCTCAACTGATCTTCTTTCTTATTTTACAAAATTAAGTCTAACTTTTTCATACGAAGTCCGATTTGGACGATTCTTTTTGCTACGGCTCCGTAATTTCAATACGGAGCTAATTCCTCAAACAAAATTGAATTTGGAGGTCGTTTACTACTTTTCTTATTAATTATACCTGAAGGTATGAAGTTAACGCTTTATAAAGCGACGAATTAAGTCCCGTTGACTATTCAAAATTCATCCGAGACCCCCGGGACTTTATCTGAACATGAACACATGTTCTATAATCTCATTTAAACTTGTTCCAATCATTGGAACACTAAAATAAACGTCGAATTATCAGGTGTTCATTAGATTCAAATCTACGGACTCCAAGGATTCTTAAATCGATCCTTTGATCCGAACCTGACCAAACCATGTCCGAATGGTCTGAAATTTTGCACGCAAGTCTTAAATTACACACGGAAGCTACAGCAACTTCCGGAATTTCATTCCGGCTTCCAAATCAAAATTTCACCTATCAACCGGAAACTCGAACTTCCTCGATTCTAATCTAGTGTTGTTCGAGGTCTACCAAATATATTCCAGTCACTCGTCTAAGTCATATATTCTCTCCCGAAGCTAGTCGAGTCGTCGGAATTCAAATCCGAAACTTCTAACTCATAAGTCAATCCACGGTTGACTTTTGTGACTTAGACTTTCTTAAATGAGACCATGTGTCCCATTTCCTTTCGATTTACTTCGAGTACGACTTACTCGATTTAATTTCGCACAATATAATCAATTAAATAATTCGGGGCATAAAAGTGAGTCATCACAATTACCCCTGAAGGGTTCACGTAACCGGCATGAAGCCCAAATATGGCTAGAAGCCCAAATCATTATATTATAAAATCAGTTCCAATCAAATAGGTAGCNATCCTGTGGCAGGCGTGCCACCCGCCCCTCACTTACATCACAATAATTCCTCGGATATCATCCGGCAATTAGGAACATATTTATCTTTTGCATCTCGGCAATATCATAAACATCTTTCAACAAGTAATAATATTAATATGCAATAATTATCAATATACGACCCACGGTCATGTTTGACACCAAAGTATAGGTACCCGTCACCATACCTATACAATGTTCTCATCAGAAGCAATTTAGCACATAGCACATAGTTCCTAATTCCTCAAGCTAAGGCTAGGACGGACACTTACCTCGCTTGGCAACGAATTTAAGGTTTTCAATAAACCTTAGCCTTGACACCTTGCGTCCAAAGGCTCCAAATCTATTCATAAAAAATTCATTACATTCAATACCCACAATGGAAACAAATTTCCATTTAAATTTACAAGATTTACGGGTAAATTCCCGAAATTTGACTCAAGGTCAATAGTGGGGCCCATTTGGCGAAATTGTTCGAAATTCATAAAATGTAATTACCCATTACAATGTGGGTCCATGCATCTCAAATTTGTCCAAATCCGTCATCGAATTGACTTTAATCCCCAATTTCATATTTTCAGAAATTGAGAAGAACCCTAGGTTCTTCTCTTTCACAATTTCGTGAGTTTACAATGGGAGTAAGCATGGAAAACAATAATTTAAGAGGGATTTAGGGTATAGAATACTTACCCGATGATTCTCTTAAGATTCCCTCTCTATTTATTCCCAACTTCACTTCAATCTTCTTCTCAAAAGCCCCAAATATTTTCAAGATAGTGTAACCCCTTTTTATTTGCAAGATTAATCGGATAATCTCCTTTGCATGTGTGTTTTGGGGTTGATTTCTAGTGATTCTTTATGTTTGTAATGGCCTTGATCTCGTGGGTATTTGCGTATTGTATTTCAGAAGTACCCCAAATGGACCCTAGGTCCTATTTATAGTGGGTTAAAAATTCAGGCAAAAGTACTCAATCAGAGCCATTTCGCGACACCAATGTGGGATTCGCGGTTCGCTTTTCTCACATGCGAACCGCTTTTCCCATCGCGGATTGAGCAAGAAGTTGGCCAAGGTTCTGTCCAATTTCGCGATGCCCAGGTGCATTTCGCGGTTCGCATTTTCAACATGCGGACCGCTTTTCTCGTCGCGAAACAGCCCCTCATGTTCTGCCCGTGTTCGCGACCCCTCATGTCAATTTCGCGGTTCGCTTTCTCAACATGCGAACCGCTTTTTGATCGCGTTTTCCACCTTAAGCCACTGCTCCACTTCACGATGGGTTTGGGGAGTTTCGCGATTCGCTTATCCAAAAAGCGAATCGGTTTTTGGCCGCGAAACTCATCCCTCGTCTGCTCTTTTTTTTCTTCTTTTACAAAATTAAGCCTAACTTTTTCATACGGAGTCCGATTTGGACGATTCTTTTTGCTATGGCTCCGTAATTTCAATACGGAGCTAATTCCTCAAACAAAATTGAGTTTGGAGTTAGTTTACTAATTTTAATACTAATTACACCAGAAAGTATGAAGTTAACGCTTTATAAAGCGACGAATTAAGTCCCGTCGACTATTCAAAATTCATCCGAGACCCCCGGGACTTTATCTGAACATGAACTCATGTTCTATAATCTCATTCAAACTTGTTCCAATCATTGGAACACAAGGATAAACATCAAATTATCAGGTTTGCATTAGATTCAAACCTACGGACTCCAAGGATTTCTTAAATCGATCCTTTGATCCGAATCTGACCAAACCACGTCCGAATGGTCTGAAAATTTGCACGCAAGTCCAAAATTACATAAGGAGCCTACAGCAACAGCCGGAATTTCATTCCGACTTCCGGATCAAAATTTCGCTTATCGACCGGTAACTCGAACTTACTCGATTCAAATATGGTGTAGTTCGAGGTCTATCAAATATATTCCGGTCACTCGTCTAAGTCATATGTTCTCTCCCGAAGCTAGTCGAGCCGTCGGAATTCAAATCCGAGTCTTCTATCTCAATAGTCACTCCACGGTTGACTTTCGTGACTTAGACTTCCTTAAATGAGACCATGTGTCCCATTCTTTTTGATTTACTTCGAGTACAACTTACTCGATTTAATTTCACACAATATAATAAATGAAATAACTCGGGGCATGAAGAGTGAGTCATCACATATCATATCATGGCGCTCCACAAAGCAATCTATTGTTGCTACTTGTTCAAATCATGCTGAGATAATATCTATTCATGAAGTAAGTAGGGAACACCTATGGTTGAGATAAGTGATTCATTTTATTCAAGGAAAATGTGATTTGGAATGTGATAAAAGATTCACAATTTTATACAAAGACAATGCTGCATGCATAGCCAAATTAAAGGGAGGATTTATAAAAGGAGATAGAACGAAGCACATTTCACCAAAATTATTCTACACACATGATCTTCAGAAAAATGGTGATGTTGATGTGCAACAAATCCGTTCAAGTGACAACCCGGCAGATTTATTCACTAAACCTTTGCCAACTTCAACTTTTGAGAAGATGGTATACAAGATTGGAATGCAGAGACTCAAATGTTTGAAATAAGGTTTTCGTTAGGGGGGAGTAAAATATGCGCTATACTCATTTTTCCTTACTAAGGTTTTTCCCATAGGGCTTTCCTTGTAAGGTTTTTAATGAGACAACTAGTTATGTGTATTACTAAATATGTGTACTCTTTTTCCTTCACTAGGATTTTTTCCCACGGAATTTTTCCTAGTAAGGTTTTAATGAGGCACATTATCTTTTAATGAACATCCAAAGGGGAATGTTATAAATATATTATATTATAGATGCTCATTTGATACTCCCTTGTAAATAAGCTTCCTGAAGAAGCTTATCCATATGGGACTCCGCCGTAAATATGTTTATCTATTTAGTACTCTATTGGAAATAAGCCTCCTGAAAAAGTTTATCCTTTCGGTACTCCGTTATGGATAAATATTACCCGCGGTAGAAGATTATCTATATCTAGTACAATAAGCTTATCCTTTTGATACTTCGTTATGGATAAATATTACCCCCGGTAGAAGATTATATATATTTGGTACAATAGCAGCTTACACATTAGCTTCCTTTCTTCCATAAACATAGGAAATTTCAGTTCATTATGTATATAAGTTTGAAATTGAATAATATATCAGTTTCTTGCTATACTTTTCTTTACTTTACAGTCTTTATTTTAATAACAAAAACGTGTAAAATGAAAATACTTCTAGAATTGTAGCGTTTCCTAATTTCTTTACCTTTTTAGTTATCGGCCTTGAAGTTTGCTTTAAAACAAGGGCTTCTTTTTAAGAATTAACATAAATAGTCATTCACTTAAATTAATTACACAACTTTGGTTTACTTGTAGGGTGTGCGGGTTGGGATTGGGAAATTGGGTTGAGTCATGTTTACCCTTAAAATGAGTAACAATTGAATTTGTATGCGGTTTAAAAGATATGTGATTTAATTTAATGCTAACGATCTAAGAACAACAAATAATTGAATTAAAGAGAAACAAAATGACCAAACCAAACGCTATGGAACAATTAAGCCTAGCTTTAAGCTGCACGCTAAAACTGATTCCGATCGATCCCTCGAGACTTGCTCGGTTGCAACTTAAAGTAAAGAGTAATTGAAGAACACTTTAAACAATAGCTAGAAGACAAAAATAAACTTTATTGCTTTGATATGCGTGCCAACAATGGTTGAAAAAGAAAAAGGTTCTCCCCTTTATATAGTAGGAGTGTTTCAATTCTAGTACAAATCTAAATAAAGTAAAAATCCTTCTCTTCTAGTAAATTATGGTCCACAATTGATATTGAATGAGATTCGTACCGTAATATCCGGTTGATGGCGGATATTTTGGCCCCTTGATCGTTCTCTCTAACCGTCTTCCCTTTGCTCTCGATTCCTTATTGTGCTCCAGCTTGATTCCTCTCATGTTTGGCCATGTCTGAATCTTAGTGCGTCATTTGTTCCCTCGGTCTCTGATCTAGGGAGACCTTGGCTTTATCCGAGACTGCGTCAAACCACGTCGTCTTCTTGTCTCTTCACCGGGAATCGGGGATAACTTTATTCCTGATTTTACCCGTTCACAGATAGTCCCCTCACTTTTCAGAGAGTAGATTTATAGAAACGACGAGAAGTGATTAATTGACCTTGGTTCCTTCCTTTGTACGCACAAGTGAGTTGACAAGCCGCCAAAACATCCCATCAGTTGCTTTATTTTGACTTCGGACACCTGTCAGCAGTTGGTTGACCATCCTCGGTAGACACCGAATGCGAAATGTCACGCATTCATTATTTCTTCCCTATAAAAGTTCCAGTTTCCTTTTTTTTCACTTTTTACTTTCCAATTTTGAATCTTCTTGAGTTAACCTCAGATTTTCTATTTGTTCTTTAATATTAAAAATCTTCATAAATTATTCACCATATCTTCATCTCTCATTTTCAAACCTTCATACTTTGCCTTTAAATCTTCAAACTAGATCTTCAAATCTTTATATCAATCTTCAAACCTTCATATCAACCTTCAAGCCATCAAATTTCTAGATCAAGATGGCAAAAATCTTAAAATCGATGCCTCAAAACACTGCTCTTTCAACATCTACCCCGGCCGCAGACACCGAGTCGACCCTTTTGGGAGCAGCCCTAGAACCTCTTCTTAAAGAGTTTATCCTCGGAGGCTGCTCCAAAGGTGACGATTTTAAGGTCGAAAAAGCCTCCAAACAAAGAGATCAAGGTGAGGAGGGGTGGAGGTATATCTGCTCCATCACCGAGGAAATGCTCCAAGCGGCCGGGGAGGATTGCAAATGGTAGGGAAAAAATATGGTCGTTCCCAGTCCTGATGAGGACATCGTGACGCATGTGAGGATTACTTAAGCGCTTATACGTATCCCTTCATGCTCGGTCCGATAGACACAATGGTCCTTGATTTCTGCAAGAGGTACGAGATCTGCCTCGGGCAGATCCACCCGTCCTTTTGGAGGGTCGTGACCCTTCTCCGTTACTTTGCCAACAACATGAAGGAGTATCGGTTCACCATCGACCATCTGCACCGTGTTTACAGCCCCCGAATCTTTCGAGGGGGGTTAATTAAGCTTGACCGACGGGCAAAGAAGGATCCCTTCTCGTGCATAGATGAGGATAGGGATCGAGACTAGCAAGGGAGGTTTGTTCGGATAAAGACCGAGGATCTCATTCCCTCCTAGTTCTTGCCGTTCCCCGAGAAGTGGAACTCAAAACTTAAGTCCACCTCCTCTTAAATTATCAAAATACTTCTTTGAATTTTACCCCTTTTTTCTCATTACTCATTTTTTCTGATATGCAGTTGTTGCCCGAGTGCCCAATGCAGTCCCTCCTTTTAGGGAGTGGGTCGAGGGCATCTGCAAACAACTTACATATTTCGAGCGCGTGTGGTGCAAGCTTTCCAAAGGCAAATTAGAGGCTTGTTCCCATAGTGAGTGTCCCTCTTTTTCTAGTTGAATTTCCCTCTAAGTCATTTTCATTTCATCGTTATTCTAACTAAGTCATTTCCTTGCACAGGTTTTTCCAAGACCACCAGATTTCGGGCAAATACCGAGGCCGTGGCCTCATCCCTATCTAAAAAACCCTTCGCGTTGGTACAACCTATTGTCGAAGCTACTGCTAAGAAGGAAGAGTAAACAAGAAAGAAGAAAAGGTCCCCTGACTCCTCGGACGCTCCCGCCGAGACCAAGAAGAAACGGATCATAGTCAGGGTCAGAAAGAGTACCAAGAAAAGTACTCGTGCCATGGTCCCGGACATTGAATCTCTCTATCGGCTCAGGGACTACCACCAGGATGATGACATGGAGTTCGTAGTCCCCGATCAATGCCGCACAAGAGTTGGCAAACCTAGAGGGAGGGGGGGTGATCGTAAGGCTGAATCCTCCTCAGCTCCTCAGGAAGCTCGGTTTCGAAAGAGGCTGCCGACATCATTTATGTCCCAGAGTCACTGTCTCACATGGAACCTCTTTTAGATGAGGCTCGGGCCATTACAGAAAAATCGACTGAGGTGTCACGGGTCACGAACCAGGCCCTCAATTTATTTTTTAAAGGTGTAGTGGTCTGCATGCTGGAAGACTACTTTGGTTTTGGCAATTTGGAGATCCCAAAAAGGGATGAGCTGTCAGGGTCAGGTGGACTGAGTTCGAGCCCAAAGCTTGAGAAGTTGTTCCCCGCCCCGGGTGTGGACCCTGACTGGAAGAAAACGATCATGTTCACAGTACCGGCGGATATTAAGATGCTATCTAGGCCGGTCGGTGTGGCCAGTTACCTCCGTTCCTTGGTAGCCGAAGAGAACCAAGTGAAGATGAACGAGTAGACGGGCCAATCCTCTTCAATGACATGCGCTGAATAGGGTATATTTTCTTCCCCCCATATCTTTAAAGAGTTCATTTTGCCTTAGCGGATTTTAACGATTTTTCTTCTTTTATGCCTCAGGCCTCGGTGCTTCATCATGAGAGTTTCCACCGGTCCTGAATGGAGGTGAGTCACCTCGAGTTTGAGCTCAAGGAGAAATTCTGGCAAAAGGACATGCCAGAATTAAGAGTGTTTAAGATCAATAATGAGAAGTTAAACGTAGATGCTAACGCTGTAACCTTGTAGGTTCAAGAGAAGATAACCCTAATCGACTAGCTGAGGTCCGAAATAGTCGAGGTCAAAACCTCAGTTGAGGAGTTGAGGGGCAAAGTAGATCTCCTGGCCCCGAAGCCGGATACCACCAAAGAGGATTTGGCATCGACCAAAGTACAGCTCCGAGTGATGAGAGAAAAATCCTACAAATAGTCTCGGCTAAATGAGGATCTCCAAGCACAACTCGACTCTGCCGTTACAGAATGAGATGCTCTCAAATAAGAATACACCACGCTGAATTTGAGGCGGCTTCGAACGAGGCCTCTGAAGTTCAGGACATGTTGTCCCAGTACAAGAACAATGTGGAGTTAGCTGAGGCCCATGTAATAACGAAGGCCGAATATGTGAAGTGGCTGTCTCGGAGAGAGAGTCTTGAGGAGATACATGCCCGGGGGATTGACCTAGACGCAGAGATTGAAGAGGCAAAGAGGCTTGAAGCCGAGGCCAGAGCAAGATATCAGCCCGATGGTTCAGACAGCGAGTCGGGCTCCGACGAAGACTAGGCAGGACATGCCTTAGTTTATTTTTTGTTGTTTCTTGTAGCTACATATTTTGTATTTATATATGAAAATTTTCTCTTCGGCTATACATTGTGTCCTTTACTTTTCTGTTTTTGCTTATGTTTAAGACATATAACTTGTGTTTTGGACTTCATAATATGCCATCAATGTCTTATCATAGATTTTGACATCGCTTAAACTGTTCGTTTCCCCAAAGCTCGGATGAGGCTCGGATTAAGAAATAACTCTGATTTGCTTTAACTTTGGAGGACCCGATTAAAAACGAAGTCTTTGATAAAATATTTGACATTTTAACCAGACACAATTATCTTTGCAGAAGGTGGCTCTTTTCATGGTCGTAATTTGAGACCGAGTAGCTTGACCGGGTCTAGAGTAATCTTTTGTGGATTAAAAATATGTAAGGACTTTACTTTTTATATATGGGCTCGGACGTCTCTGAGCCGTTTAAGTTGTCCATAGCCTTTCGTGTTTGGGCCCTACTTAGTAGGATCGGTGCCTCGGGGATTTAGTAGCCCGAACTTCCCAATCTTATTGTCAGGTAGCTGACTCCGGTTCGGGGAGGCCCGTAGGTTCAAGGTTTTGAACCCAATATTCATTCTAAGTAACTTAATGATAATATTCCTTGTGCAAATGTGAAACGATGAAACATAGAAGGTAAATTTATTTTATTACTTTGAATATCGTGTAAATAATTGACGGTACAAATGCATTGCGAAAATGAGCTACGCAGGCACGGTTCATTTGACCTTTTGACCCTTACAATTAATCTTAATATTCAAGCCTTGGCTTTCAATATCAAATAAGAATGCCTTCTAAATTTTCGAACTTAGGACTTTGGTTCTTGACTTAAGGTGTGATGGCCCGCTAGTGTTCGAGACTGCTCGAATACTATGGATCTGATACGGACAATCCACAGTCCCCGCTTTAGGCTGGTCCTCAAAGCTAGGGTAGCAAGCTTACCTTTGCCTTGTCAAAAACCTTGTCGTAAAACCCATTTTGAGAAAAATTTGTCCAAGGGAAAAAGAGTGCAACGCGTGCTTTCACCTAATCCTTCGATTTGACTTCAACTAAGCATCTGCACAGGTTAGTTCAAAGCGTAATAAACCATAAAGAAGGTTGTGTTCATCCCTTAGCAGTGGTACCGCTTTAAGTGTGCCACATTCCAATTGTTGGCTAGTCATACCCCATTTCCGGACTTGAGCTGGTATAAACCTTTCCCGATTATACTGGTGACTCTATGCGGTACTTCCCAGTTCAGGCCTAGTTTTTCGTTATTCGGGTTCTTGGTATGCAGTGTGACTTTCCTCAGTACCAATTCCCCGACTTGGAAGTGTGGAAGGTTTGCCCTTCGATTGTAGTATCTCCCCATTCATTTTTTTGGGCTGCTAACCGGACTAGAGCGGCTTCTCGCCTTTCGTCTGCTAAATTTAATCTTGTGCCATTGCCTCATCGTTTGACGTCTCTATAGCATATTAGAACCTTAGGCTCGGTTCTCCTACCTCTACCGGAATCAAAGATTCAGCCCGCTGACTAGACAGAACAGTGTTTCACCGATACTCAACTTTGAAGTTGTTCAATATGCCTGTAGGACCTCGGACAAAATTTCTTTCCACCTTCATTTTGAACCAGTCAATCTCTGCTTCAAGTTTTGTAATATAGTTTTATATGTTGATTCCGCTTGACAGTTCGCACTTGGGTGTTAAGGTGTCGACATAATCTTTTTGATTTTGTGATCTTAGAAGAACTCATTAATCTTGCCGCTGATGAACTGCCTACCATTGTCACATGTGATCTCGACCAGTACCCCGAACTGGCATATTATATGATACCAGATGAAGTCAATGACCTGTGTTTCCCTAACGTTCTCGAACGCCTGTGCTTTGACCCACTTGGAGAAGTAGTCGGTCATAAGTAAAGATGTACTGGCTTTGCCAGGTGCCCACGGCAAGGGACCTGTGATGTCCATTCCCCATTAAGGGGCAAGAAATGGGTGAAGTTTCTCCCCCAATTGGTAGATCATCGGGGCATGCCTTTGACATTAGCTACACTTTTGAACAAAGTCTTACGCATCCTTTTCTATCTCGTTCCAGTAATAGCCAGCCCTGATCACTTTTCGAACCAAGGATTCTGTTCCCGAATGGTTTTTGCAAGTACCCTCGTAGACTTTCCTCATCATGTAGTCGGTCTCCCTGAGACCCAAGCACCTCGCTAAAATTCCGAAAAATAATCTTTGGTATAGGTTTCCTCCAACCAAGCTAAACCTGGCAATCTTAGTTTGTAGGGCCCTCGATTCTTTGAGATCCAATGGCAACTTCCCTTTCTGAAGGTAGTCTATGTATTTGTTTCTCCAATCTCAAGTGACACTTGTTGATTTTACCTCGGTGTGACCTTCCTCTATCACCAAGTTCATCAATTGCACCACCGCTCCGGAATTGAATTCATCGAAGTCGACTGACGGCCTTAGATTAGCCAAAGCATCAGCCTCGTTATTCTGATCTGGGGTACATGTTGTAGTGTCCATTCCTTAAACTGATGCAATTTCACTTGTAACTTATCCAAGTATCTCCGCATCCGATCTTCTTTAACTTCAAATGTACCGTTGACTTGCTTAACAACGAGGAGGGAGTCACATTTGCCTTCAACCAACTCAGCCCCCAAGCTCTTAGCTAATTTTATACCTGCAATCATATTCATATAATCGGCTTCGTTGTTAGTCAATTTCATAGTTCTAATAGACTGCCTTATTACATTACCCATGGGTGCTTTTAATATGATTCCCAACCCGGACCCTTTCGCATTATAAGCGCCGTCCATGAATAGGGTCCAAACCCCCGAGCTAGTCCCCGAGGCAAGAAATAATTCTTTCTCAACCTCAGGGATCAAGGCTGGAGTAAAGTCAACCACGAAGTTTGCCAAAATATGAGACTTTATAGAAGTTTCCGCATCCGATCTTCTTTTAATTCAAATGTACCGTTGACTTTCTTAACAACAAGGAGGGAGTCACACTTGCCTTCGACAACCTCAGCCCCCAAGCTCTTAGCTAGTTCTATACCTGCAATCATATCCATATATTCGGCTTCATTGTTAGTCAATTTCATAGTTCTAATAGAATGCCTTATTACAATACTCATGGGTGGTTTAAATAAGATTCCCAACCCGGACCCTTTCGCGTTAGAAGCACGATCCATGAATAGGGCCCAGACCCCCGAGCTAGTCCCCGAGGCAAGAAATAATTCTTTCTCGACCTCGGGGATCAAGGCTGGAGTAAAGTCAGCCACGAAGTTTGCCAAAATCTGAGACTTTATAGAAGTTTGGGGTTTGTAATCAATATCATACCCGCTAACTTCTACAACCCATTTTGCTAGTCGACCCGAAAGCTCGAGTTTATGCATAACATTCCTTAGCGGATACAAGCTCATGACACAGGGGTGACATTGAAAGTACGATTTTAGTTTCATAGATGTGCTTACTAAGACGAGCACTAATTTCTCTAAGTGTGGATACCTGCTTTCGGTATCACCTAGGTTTATACTAACATAATAGATAGGAAACTGGGTACCTTCTACTTCCCGGACTAGGACACCACTTACCGCGACTTCGGAGACTGCCAAGTAAAAGTATAATTGTTCGTTCGCCTTCGGGGTGTGCAGCAAATTAGGGCTTGATAGGTATCACTTGAGTTCTTTTAAAGCCTGTTGACATTTCGGGGTCCAAGAGAAGTCGTTCTTCTTCTTTAGTAATGATAAAAATTGGTGGCTTTTATCCGATGACCTCAAAATAGATCGGCCCAATGCGGCTATCCGCTCGGTTAGCCTCTGCACTGCCTTGACGTTGTCAACTACGGTGATATCTTCTATAGCTTTTATCTTATCTGGGTTGATCGCTATTCCCTAGTTAATCACCATGAAGCAGAGGAACTTGCCTAAGTCGACTCCGAAGGCACACTTCTCCAGGTTCAGCTTTATGTTGTATTTCCTTAGTATGTTGAATGTTTCCTACAAATATTTCAAATGGTCCTCTGCTTGCACGGACTTAAATAACATATCGTCAATATAAACCTCCATTTATTTTCCTAATTTTTCCTCAAACATTCGATTAACTAGGCGTTGATACGTGGCACCGGCATTTTTTAATCCAAACAACACCATGTTTTAACAATAGGTGCCGAATTTAGTTATAAAAGAAGTCTTTTCTTGGTCATCCAGGTCCATCCGTATTTGGTTGTACCCAAAATAGGCATCGAGAAAACTCAAGGTCTCCTGCCCAGCCGTTGCATCGATCATTCGGTCGATGTTAGGTAAAGGAAATGAATCCTTCGGGCATTCCTTGTTTAAGTCCTTATAATATACACACATTCTAAGCTTGTTTCGTTTTTTAGGCAGGACCACTACGTTAGCTAGCCAATCCGAGTATTTAACTTCTTGAATGGAACCTATTTTCAAGAGTTTAGATACATCGTCTTTCATGAATGCGTGTTTGATTTAGGATTGCGGCCTCCTCTTTTGTTTGACTAGTGGAACTTCGAATCCAAGCTCAATTTGTTAGTTGTTACCTCTAGCCGGATCCTTGTCATATCTAGTGGGACCAGGCAAAACAATTGGCATTAGCTTTAAGGAAATTAATATGTTTTTTCTAAGCTCAGGGGTAAACCTCGTGCCCAGGTATACCTTTCTTTCCGGTAGATACTCGATCAGTATGACCTGTTTTAGTTCCTCGATCGTCGACTTGGAGGAATCGGTATCACCCAGTTCTATGAAGGACCTCAGGACTCCGAAGTCATCTTTCACATTCAATAAGTTTTCCTCCTATTTCTCCGGTCCGGTCAGGGTCGAGATAGGCGATTGCTATTTGGTGCCTTTCTCTTTGATCAGTCCCCCACTTTTTGATGATGTGATTGCAGGCGCTTGGATCACTTCATCGATAGCGAACATTTCCTACGAGGCCGGTTGTTCCTCGTAAACCATCTGGATTCAGCTTGAGGTTGGAAACTTCAACGGCTGATGCAAGGTCGAAGGAACCGCTCTCATGCTGTGGACCCACGGCCTCCCGAACAAGGCATTGTATCTCATGTCCCCCTTGATTGCAAAAAAGTTTGTCTCCTTGGTGGTCCCGACAGTGTTGACCAATAAGGTTATTTGACCCTTCGTTGTCTCGCATGCCATGTTGAACCCGTTCAATACTCAAATTGCCAATACGATTTGGTCCAGTAACCCCAGTTGTTCCATGACTCTCAATCGGATGATGTTGGCCGAGCTACCTGGATCAATTAACACACGCTTAACTCAAGATTTATTAATAAGTACGGATATTACCAATGCATCATTTTGAGGTTGAATGATGCCCTCGGTGTCCTCGTCGTTGAACGAGATGGACCCCTCCAAAATGTAGTCCCGAGTGCATTTTCCTTTGTGATAGAAACTTTGATGCGCTTTATCATCGGCCCTTGTGGAACATCTACTCCCCAAATGATCATGTTGATCACATGTTGAGGTTTTTCCTGCTCAATTTGTTTGTTCGTGTCCCTGGTTTTGAAATTATTTTTGGCTCGCTCACTTAGGAATTCCCGAAGATTCCCATTGTTGAATAGACGAGCCACTTCTTCCCTTAGCTGTCGACAATCTGTAGTCCAGTGATCGTGATTACCGTGATATTTACATGTCAAGTTGTGATCCCTCTATGCGGATCAGACTGGAGTGGCCTTGGCCATTTGGTCTTCTTGATACGACCGATGGCCGACACTATACTCGCTGCATTCACGCTGAAGTTATATTCTGAAAGTCGTGGGGCTTCTTTGCCCCCGAGTGATCTTTCAAAACCATTTCTACTAATTAAACCCCATTTGCTAGAACCTTGGTCGCTTCTCTTATCATTCCTAGTCGGGTGGCGACCGGGTTCGTTCCCCCTTCTATTCGAGCTGTATGGCTGGTACCGATCTTGGGGTGGCCTCGACTCCTAATCCATATATCTATTAGACCTGTCGTTCGCTCTATTAGGGTAAATAGACCCTGAGGGAGCCCTTAACTGGTCCTCTATGACTCTGATCTTAGACTGGTACCTATTGTGAACATCGGCCCAAGTGATTGCAAGGTATTCTACCAAGTTTTGCTTCAACTATTGAGAAGCAACGGAACGTCGGAGATTGAGTCCTTGAGTAAACGCCTACAACTGGGGGTAGGTCCATTCGTTCCATATAGAACCTCGATACAAATTCCCTAAGCATTTCGTTGTCCCTTTGCTTGACTTTGAATAGGTTGAATTTCCTTGTCTCAACCTTGATAGCTCCAGCATTGGCTTTAGTGAAGGCATCTGCAAGCATAGCAAACGAATCAATAGAATTTGGAGGTAAGTTACGGTACCATATCATTGATCCTTTGGATAAGGTTTCCCCAAATTTCTTCAGCAACACTGACTCGATCTTGTCGTCTTCGAGGTCATTGCCTTTTATCGCACACGTGTAGGAGGTCACATACTCGTTTAGATCCGTGGTCCAGTTATATTTGGGAATATCGGGTATTCATAACCTTTTTGGAATTGGTTTCAGTGCCGCACTCGGGGGAAAGGGTTTTTGAATGGACTTTTTGGAATCTGGTCCTTTCAATACTGGAGGCGCTCTCGGGATTTTGATCGACCCTCGAATTGTAAGTCTCCACCTTCTTGTCATTTTCCTCTATCTTCTTTTCGCCGGACTCCACCTGTTTTGTCAATGCTTCAAGCATTTTCATCACCTCGGAAGTCTCTCCGGGTCCGAACTCATATGGTTCTGTGATATCCGTTCGTCTCTCTCAGCGTCTTCTCCAATCCACTCGGGGTTTGGCCGTGTACTTTACGCGATTTTGACTCTGCATTTGTCCTATTGCCACTTGCTGGGCTTGTAACATTTCAAAAATCAATCGTAAGCTAACTCTAGAACCTCCCCCTTCGAGCGTTTCTCGAACTTATAGTCGGGGTTCCCCGCGAATGCTATTTTCGGGATCAATTGGCAGGTTGATATTTATGGTAACTTGTGAGTTGTCGTCAACTGGGTCAGCAATTAGGAGGCCATTAGAGTCAACAGCCACATCATTGCTTGGTACCACATTATTATTTTCACCATGGTGGCGTGACTCAGCGTCAACGTTCAAGTGAGCAGACTGAGAATTTGACATTTTGAATAGACCTGAAATCAAAGTTCAAAGAGCAAGTGTAAATTAGGGTGTGTTATAGAGATTCGTATTAAATCACCACTATTATCCTTAGCCCCGCGGTGGGAGCCAAACTGTTTACTCTTAAAATGAGCAACAATTGAATTTATACGCAGTTTCAAGGATATGTGACTTAATTTAACACGAATGATCTAAGAACAACAAATAATTGAATTAAAGAGAAACAAAACGACCAAACCAAACGCTATGGAACAAATAAGTCTAGCTTAAGCTGAATGCTGAAATTGATTCTGATCAAGCCCTCGAGACGGGCTCGGTTGCAACATAAAGAAAAGAGTAATTGAAGAACACTTTGAACAATATCTAGAAGACAAAAATGAAATTTATTCCTTTGATATGCATGCCAACAATGGTTGAAAAATAAAAAGATTCTCCCCTTTATATAGTAGGGGAGTTTCAATCCTAGTACAAATCTAAATAAGGTAAAACTCCTTCTCTTCTAGTAAATTATGATCCACAGTTGATATTAGGCGAGATTCACGCCGTAATATCCAGCTGATCGGCCCCTCGTTCGTTCTCTCTAACCGTCTTCCCTTTGGTCTCAACTCTTCGCTGTGCTCGAGCTCGATTCCTTTCATGTTTGGCCATGTCCGAATCTTGGTGCGTAATTTGTCCCTCCGGTTTTTGATTTGGGGAGACTTGGGTTTACCCGAGACTACGTCAAACCATGTCGTCTTCTCGTTTCTTCACCGGGAAATCGAGGGTAACTTTATCCTCGATTTTACCCGTACACAAGTTTGAACACTCAATTCTATGGACGGGCTAAGGACCACTTCCTTAGAAAAATTAGGTCAATAGAATCCTTAAATTAGGTAATCTAGTTAGTTATGTATTCCTTATATTTAGGAGTACTTTCCTTTTATATTTGGATCTTAATGTTTTTAGAAATTATTTCGAATTTCCAAAAAGGGCTCAAATAGAAAAGGCTTTTAATAATTAATATTTCATGAAATTAGTTAAATACTAAAATATAGTATTAAACATAATATCTAAAATAACACAATTGTTAACGTTTTTATTATTAGTGTGCAATATATTGTTTTGATAAATGGGAGTATAAGTCTTGTTAAATTTTTTTCCCTTGCGATGTCTGTATGGGGTAAAATTGGTTACTAACAGATGGGCGAATGGCGGAATGACACGTGGAAATAAGGATATGGGGGTAAAATTGGTTAGTAACAGCCGGGCGAATAACAAAATGACACATGGAATTAAAGACAAGTGGGACGTGAGTCAACAAATAGCCAACACCGGATGAAAGCATGCCATCGACGCTGAACGAATCCCAAAGACAGAATAGCGGGTAACAAAGATTCAAAGCATTGTCATCGAATAGCATTCAATGGGCAGCCGTTATAGAGAACATCTACTTTATAGCCAGCCGTTATGCAGCCATCAATGACAGTTTTATTCTCATTCAAGAGGGGCTTGATTTGATCTTGTCTCCCTAATAGGGTTATAAATAGAATGATTAGAATCCATTGTAGACACGAGATACTCTGCACACAAAAAAGCTATAATCTATTTTCATATTACGCTCAGTCTTAGTTCTTGAACATTGCTTTCACTCTCGCCATCGAAAAGGCTAAGTTCCTAGTCTGGCTTGCATTCTTCTTTAATTTCATTTGATAATCTTGTTTTTGTTTTTATTTATTTGCTATTTTTGGGTCAGATCGATTCTCTTGTCCATAGAGCACCTATAAATTCAACTGTACCATTTTACGGGTAAACAGTTTGGCTCCCACCATGGGGCATGAACAATTGTGTTATTGATTTGATCTATTCATCTGTTACTAACAAATTATGATTCCTTCCTTCACAAAAGAAAGATCAGGTATGGCAGCTAGTGATGTCAACAATGTTTACAATGTTGGAGCATATGACAAACGTGAAGAAGTGTTCCAGCATGATGAGTCAACCAATGAGACTTGCAATGAAGGGGATAAAAACGACCCCAGCTCGTGAAGGTCAATATCCTCAACATGTGCGGGGTTCCATTTCCTGACGATGCGGATGATGAGCACGTTAATGAAACAGTCAAAATCTTGAGAGAACACCAAAAGGCGATTATGGATCACCTCTCGAAGCAAGATCAGGTGATGACAAAATTGAAGCAGGCATTATCGGATGCTTCCAATAATGGTAATGAAAAGGCTCTGTTTCCTCCCAGTATTCCCGCAAATGAAGTGGCTCAAAGAACGATAATAACACTCCAGGGGATGAGGTCGGTTTCGATGAGGTTGGAGGGACCGATAGTGGATCTGGGAACAACACCTTAAATGATTCTTTCAAAATTGAGCTCATGAGATTTATGAGAGAAATGAGAGAACGAATGGATCAGAACACGAAGGAGTTTCATGCCTCGATGATCGGATCCCAGGCACGCTGTCGGTGTTATAGGGTCCAAATTTGAAGAAGTATATGCAGTTGTCGTTTAAACCAAGTGTGACACCGGAATTGATCCCAAAGATATTTAAGATGCCGGATATTCCACAGTATGATGGGACGTCGAGTCCATATGAGCACATCACAACCTATATTAAGGCAGTAAAGGGAAACGACCTGGCCTAATATGAGATCAAATCAGTTCTGTTGTAGAAGTTTGGAGAAAACCTTACGAAGGGTGCCTTAACTTTATATTCCGTCTTACCTGAGCATTCTATTGATTATTTTGAAATGCTTGCAAATTCGTTAATCAAAGCTCATGCTGGGGCAACAAAGGTCCAGGCCAGAAAGGCAGATATATTCCGAATCTCGCAAGGAGAATCCTAGTTGTTGCAAGAATTCGTGATTCGGTTATAGAAAGAAAATATGTTGTTACCAGCAGTTCAGGTCGAGTGGGCAGCGAAGGCATTTACAAAGGGTCTCAATCCGCTGAGGTATGATGCCTTCCAGAAATTGAAGGAGAGCTTGCTCGAGTTTTAGGCAATCACATGGGCATATGTTCACAATCGCTACGAGTCAAAGATAAGAATAGAAGATGATCAACATGGTTCCTCGGCGTCCTCCAAAGAACGAAATCATGATCGGAATCAGGATAAAGTCAAAAGTAATTTTGATGTAGATCGGAGACCCTCTAGAAGTCATTTTCAACCTTCTGAGAGAACCGATGGACGTGGTAATAAGGGATTCCAGTCGTCGGATAGGTTCACTTCAGATAGAAGGACAAACCGTGGTTAGAGTAGCAGATCGTTGCAAGAAAAAGAGGTGTCGGGGTCCCGAGATTCAGCGTCTCTCGGGTTATACGATTACAACTTTGATATCAGCCTGGTAGATTTGGTGTCGGCAATGAGGAATATTAAAGAATCCCAGTTTTCGAAACCAATCTGGTCGGATCCTAGCCAAAGGGATCCTAATCCATGGTGTGAATTCCATGGGACTCACGGCCATAGGACTGGGACTGCCAACATCTTCGTGAAGAGGTGGCAATGTTGTTGAAGAATGGTCATCTCAGAGAGTTTTTAAGCGACCATGCCAAGAACAACTATGGTAGAAACCAATATAATGCGGTGCCATCAAAGCCGGTAGCAGGGCCACCTCGGATGAAAATCAACATGATCTCAGGGCGAACGAGGTCAACAGGGAGATGTTTTTGGTAGCAAAGAAGACGAAGACATCGGTGACCCATGGTACGAGGATCTGAAAAGCCTCAGAAGATGACATCACCTTCACATAAGAGGATGCTGATGAACTTCTTCTACCGCACAATGATGCTTTGGTAATTTCTATTAATGTTTTAGATTTGAAAATTAGGATTATTTTGGTTGATCGAGGAAGTTCGACCAACATTATTCAATGGAGAGTTTTGGAACAAGCAAAGTTAACCAGAAACATCATTCTGGCAACAAAACATCTAGATGGCTTCAACTTAACAAGTTTCACAACCCTGAGGAGAAATTTTGCTGCCCATGCACACAGAAGGAGTAACGAAGACCACTTTTTTTCAAAGTGGTAGATGGCGACATGGGTTATAATGTAATCCTTGGAAGGCCATGAATACACGAGATGAGGGTTGTGACCTCAACCTATCATCAACTATTCAAGTTTCCAACACTAAAAGGTATTAAACAAATAAGAGGAGACCAACTGGCGGCAAGGGAGATGAACGCAGCAACCCTTTCCAGCAGTAGAGGCATAGAAACCAGCAAATAGCAATCACAGAGATTGGTGCCTTCTCCCATTCCAATTGAGGATGATAAAAACGAGGAGTCATAAGAATTATATCAGGTACCGAGGTCTTTTTAGGTACCGAAGGAGACATATGTGACCAAATCAACCGCGGAAGAGCTTGAACAAGTGGTTTTGTTTGAAGAATTTTTGGAAACAAAATTTCATTTAGGAACGGGGTTAAGTCCCGAACTCGTGTTAAAACTTATAGATTCCTTAAATCTAACATTGATTGCTTTACATGGTCGCATTCAGATATGACAAGAATTCTACTAGAGGTGGCGGTCCACAAACTGAGTCTGGATCCAAACTTCCCTCGGTAAGACAGAAGAAATGCCCGATAGCTAAGGTCAAAAACATGTTTTGCACCAGTAAAATTCAAGAGGCAAAGTACCTATAATGTCTAGCTAATGTAGTCGTCGTGCCTAAAAAGAATAACAAATTGATGATGTGTGTAGATAATAAGTATTTAAACAAATTGTGCCCCAAAGACTCTTTCCCTTTTCCAAACATTGATCAAATAGTCGATGCTACAGCCCAGCATGAGTTACTGAGTTTTCTTGATGCTTATTCTGGGTATAATCAAATTAGGATGAACTCGGAAGATCAATAAAAGACTTCTTTCATCACAAAATTTGGCACATATTGCAATAATGTGATGCCTTTTGGGCTTAAAAATGTCGGAGCCACTAGGCTCGTTAATAAAATGTTTGAAAAGCAGATAGGTAAAATGATGAAAGTTTATATTGACGACATGTTGGTTAAGTCTCTTAATTCAGAAGATCATTTGGAACATCTCAAAGAGATGTTTGACGTTCTGAGAAAGTACAACATGAAGATCAACCCAGAGAAGTGTGCCTTTTGGGTTGGCTCTGGTAAATTCTTGGGTTTCTGGTCTCACAAAGAGGGATCGAAGTGAACCCCGACAAAATTAAATCCATTGAGGATTTATCGGACTAGATAACAAGGGTGAAAGAAGTACAAAGGTTGACCGGTAGGTTGGCGGCTCTAAGTAGGTTCATCTCAAGGTCCACAAAAAAGTTCCACCATTTCTTTCACTTTTGAAAAAGAGGAATGACTTCGTGTGGATTCCAGAATACCAACAAGCACTGAAGGATCTAAAAAGCTACATGTCTAGCCCTTCATTGTTGTCAAAAATGAGAGAAGGGGAACAATTATTGATTTATCTGGCGATCTCGGAAGTAGCGGTAAGTGCCGTATTGGTCCGGGAAGAAGAAGGTACACAATTTTCCATTTATTACGTAAGTAAAATATTTATCAGGAGCGGAGACACACTATCTGCCCCTTGAAAAGGTGGCCTTAACTCTAGTAGTTGCCTCTCAAAAGCTTAGGCCCTATTTTCAATGTCATCTGATAGCCGTTGTGACAACTTTTACCTTAAGGAATGTCCTTCATAAGCCTAAGTTGTCAAGTGGACAGTCGAAGTTAGTGAATTCGAAATTGAATACAAGCACAGGACTGCAATTAGTCACAAGTTTTGGCCGAACTTTGTAGACGATTTCAGTTAGGGATTAATGCCTTTAGCTGCTAAAGAAGCAGTGCTGGTATCGGAACGGTATCGGGAGTTTGGACCTTGTCATGGATGAAGCCTCCAATGTAAAAGGGTCCGATCTCGGGGTAGTTTTAATAACTCCTTCAGGGGAAACCCTAAGGCAGGCCATTAGAACTGTAGCATTCACTAACAATGAAGCCGAGTACGAGGCTTTGGTTGCAGGACTTGAACTAGATCAGGGACTAGGTGCCGAGGTCATCTAGATAAAATGCGACTCCCAACTGGTGGTGAACCAAGTGTATGGAATTTTGACACAAAGGAGGATCGCATGCAATAGTATTTGAACAAAGTTCAAGCACTACTTACACGATTCAGAGAGTGGTCAATAGTTCACATTCCAAGGGAGGAAAATGTCGAGGCAGACGCATTGGCTAATTTGGGTTGATCCACAGAGATTAAAGGATCTGATTCCGGTGCGGTCGTCCAATTGCTGCATTTGGTGTTGGATGTAGACGGCTACTGTGGAGTTAATTCAACCACCTTAATCTGGGACTGAAGAAACGAATTCATTGAATATCTAAGACATGGTAAATTGCCCGAAGATCCAAAAGCATCTCGGTCACTACGGACCAAGGCAGCTCATTACTGTCTTGTTGACGAACAGTTATACAGGAGGTCGTTCCAAGGACCACGACTTAGTGTCTAGGGGCCTCGGAGGCTGACTACGTGATGAGGGAAGTTCAAGAAGGAATCTATAGAAACCACTCCGGTTCAGACTCGTTGGTTCTCCAGTTAGTCAGTGCTGGCTACTATTTTCCCCAAATGGAACGGGACGCGAAGACATTCGTACAAAGACGTGACAAATGTCAATGCCATGCACAATTAGTGCATCAACCAGTGAAACGTTTGTATTTGATGGTGTCACTGTGGCCATTCATGAAGTGGGGGATGGACATAGTCGTCCCTTACCACAAGGGCCTGGCAAGGTAAGATTTTCTTATGGTTTTAACTGATTATTTTACTAAATGGGTTGAAGTAGGTCCTTAACAAAATATCGAATAACGAGAAGTGGTTGATTTCATATGGGACCACATTGTCTCCCGATTAGGGATACAAAAAGAGATTGCTTGTGACAACGGCTACAGTTCATAGGTTTCAAAATAACAAAGTTTTTGAAAGTACAGAAGACCAAATGAATTATTTCTTCACCATACCACCCGATTGCTAATGGACAGGCAGAGTCAACCAACAACGTAATATTCAAAGCCTTAAAAAGAAGTTAGAAGATGCCAAGGGAAAGTGGCCAAATGAGCTATCGAGTGTTTTATGGGAGCACGGGAGAGACACCTTTTTTCACATGTGTACGGTTCGGAGGCTTTGATACCGGTAGAAGTGGAGGAATCGACCTTAAGGTTTTTCGGAGCAAATGAAGAAGCAAATAATTAAGAATTGCTCGACAAGCTAGATTTGCTAGAAGAGCACCGGGATCTGGCATATGTGAGGATGGTGGCACAAAAGCAAAGGATGGAAAGGTATTACAACCGCAGGAAAAATCTTCGATATTTCAAAGTTGAGGATTTGGTTATGAGGAAAGTCACTCAAAACACTTGGGAAGTTAATGCCGGGGAAGTTGGTATAAAGGCTTATACGAATTGGAAAATCAAGATGGAGTTAAATTGCAAAGCAGTTGGAATGTGACTCACCTCAAGAGGTATTACTGCTGAAGATCTTTGCTGGTACTGAAAGTATGTGCTGCAATTTTTTTCCCTTCGACCAATTTTTGTCCCGGTTGGATTTTTCTGGGAAGGTTTTTAACGCAACAATGTAAAGCATACTACAAAGGAAGGATCATCAACGAGCTTATGAATCAACAACTGAAAGCTTTATTGCTTTCTCTTTAGCACAACTCGTATGGCAATCAACCTGCGGATGGTTAAATAATCTTTGGTTCGATAGCATAACTCGTCTCCCAAGACTTTCATTTTCTCCATTGGTCTCTGGAAATAGATTATTTACCCATCCACAAGTTGTTTCCATTGATAACACAACAATGCAAAGCATGTTATGAAGAAAGTGTCATCGGAACGTAAGACCTCCAGTGTTTGAATTATCATACTTAGTATTCAAACATTGGGGAAGGGGTAATAATACATGACAAGGCACTAAAAGTCTTACAAAGACCAGCGACTATTAAAACCGGGATCGATGTCTCATCAGGACGGGGAACTTCATGATCAGTCTCATAAAAATAAGTTGTACAAGTTAGCCACATGTACTGGTAGCTTTATTTTCTTGAGCAAATGAATGTTTATGTAAATGTACTTTAAAATATAAGGAGAATAATCAAATTCCTTTTATTTTTGTCTTATTTCCTGTCCGAATGATAAGTTAATTTATTTTATCATTTGAAAGTTAATAAAAACTTCAAATGCTTCTGCTAGAATGAACAGGAGATGTCCTCTTCTAGAGAAACGTAAACATGAGGGTCCTCTCTTATGAAATCCTCACAGTAGAGTAGATTCCAGAGGTGTTTATGTCTAGAATCAAAAGCTACCTGATGCGAAATGATTCCCGAAGCTTTGATAATTAAACGAAAAAGAATATTTTTTGCACAACACTTAAGCAAAAGAGTTTCTTTTATTATTTAAAATGCCAAACTTAGTAAAGAAATATTTATAAATAAAAAAAGAAAAGAAAAATATGAACATCAGTTCTTGCTACTGGAACTCGATGGAAGAGAAGAGTCTTCGTTTCCTTTATTTGGAGAAGGTTGTTCCGCCTCCGGTTCAAGGCCTTTATCTTCTTCAGTTTCTCCCTCGGTGCCCGAATACTTGGAGTTAGTATCCAAAGAATCAGAAGCAACGAGCCTAGCAGGGAGGTTCTCGTGAGTAGTTATCTCCAGCTCATGGGCCTTGGCAATGCATTCATCAATATTACCAATGCCTTCTTTGGCCTCCTCCAAGGTCTTCCTCTTCGTATGATAAATGGCATAAGTTTTCTCGAAGACAGGGGAATCTTCTTGGTCTTGGAGTTTTGCTCGGAGCATATCAATCTTGGATTAAAGCTTTTCATTTTCAGCTTTCATTGTGTTGATTTTGGAATCGAGCTCGATGTTGGTGGTTAAGTGAAGTCAATTCTGCTCCATGACTCTTTTGAGTCTTTCTTCCATTTTGGCCCTTCTCTCCTCGGCGGCATTGGCCTCCTCGGTTTTGGAGCGTAAGCTAGCCTCTAAGTTATTAACCTATTCCATGAAGGCAGACTCATGCTCGGCAGCAGTCACAGTATCACGAAGCTCAACCCACGTGGCCTTTATTTCCTTGAGGTTTTCAAGTAGTTGGGGGGCTTCTTGGCTATGAGCCATCCTATCTTGTTCATACTGCTGCAATCAGGCCTCGAGGTCATCCATTTGAGCGATATTTGCCTCCAGCACAGGGAGGCGCTTGACAAGCTGATTTCTTTCAGCCAAAAGTTGATCTCATTCTAAAGCAAGCTCTTTCTTGTCCAGAATCAACCTTTGCAGGCCCTTAAAGGCAAGAAGGTTAGCCTTAAAAAAGGTTGGATCCAAATTACTGCGAAGTATAAAGAAGATAGAAGAAAGTGAGATTGCAACCTATGCCAAGCATTACATGCTGTTATTTATTAGGCACTCCCCAAAAAGAGAGTCCATCTTTCCCCAATCATTCTCTAAGGCCAGCAGCTTTAGATAATTTGCATTCTCCATCGGCTTAGAAATTATGTGGCACTCTTTAGAAATCAAAAGAATGGCACTTCGCTTACCGTGAGGGTCTTGATTGGGTGCCGAATAAGTACTTCTTATGTTTCCATGGTCGGGGGACTATGGAGTGGAAGTATCTTCCATCGGCTGAGACAGTGCCGGTGGAGAGGGAGAAGTTGGTGTAGGAGGAGTAGCAGTTGTTGTTGGCTAAGAAGTTGGTGGTAGAGGAAGGTCAGGGGCCAAACTGATCGGAGACGTCGACAGGGATCGGAAAGCGGGAATCAACATTTTCAACCAAACCCATTTCTCCAATGATTCCCTGAACTTCTTCTGGCTGTGGAGTTTGAAGCTCTCCGACTGAGCATTCGGTTGAGCTGATGTAGATCTTTTTCTTCTTTGAAGAGGGGAGGGATCTCCATCATCAACCCCTTCATCATCATCAAGGATCATTATGGCCGGTCCGGTTGATGTTTCTTTCACTCTCTTCTCCTAAGTCCCAGATGAGGAGGTACGCTTCCTCTTTGGTTCCTTATATTTGGATTTGGGACTCTAGGAAGAGGCACCATCACCAGAGGTGCGAGTAGCCACGAGCCTACTCCGATTAAGGGCATTTTGCAATATCCGTTTGGCCTCCTCTGGGTCATCGAGAGCCTCGATGTCGGGGCACACGAAGGAACCGTTTGGAAGTCCTATGCGGAGCAAAAAGGAAGTTAATGGATTGTTCCTAAATTGTTCTATACAGTTAAGATTGAAAGAAAGAAGGAATTTTGCTTACCATGATTCTTGGCTTTCCATCCATATTTGGGAGCCATTTCTTTCCACCGTCGGGATTTTGGAGTAGTAATATCCAAAATATTTTGAACCCAGTGGGCCGGACCTTGAACTTGTGGTGGTTCCTAATGAGTAGCTGGAACGAAAGAGATAAAAAGTCAGCAAAGAAAGAATTTTTCTTTTTATGTGGAAAGGAAACAAATATCTGAAGACTTACAGAAAAGATTCCATGATTCAGGAAAAGCTGGCGTTGTAGTCGGGATGATGTCCCCGGTAGAAATGACAACGAACCGTTCCATCCATCCACGGTAGTTGTCATCATCAATGCTGGTAAGGAGGTCATGATGACCTCGCTTGCTAAGGTTTAGAACACCCCCGCAGAAAATCTTTGGGGAGTAGAGGTTCATCATATGCGCGAGAGTTAGGGTGTCCCTGGTTTTAGAGCATAATTCGCGGAGGCAGGACACCGTACGCCATGTGGATGGACCTATTTGTGCTAAGAAGACTTGGTACCAGGGGCAAAACTCTAAGATTATTGGTTCAATTCCTTCACCCGCTCCCAAGGTAAAAGGACCCAAAGTGAAGGGGTATGTATAAACATACATGAAGCCCGGGTTGGAGTAGGTAACTTGCTCTACCGCATCGGGGAGAGGATTTCGGCGTTGTCCCTATTACATTCCTCCTTCACAACAGGGATACTAGGAGGACGAGTGGAAGAAGGGTATCTACGGACATGCCAAAATCTGTCACTTCTAGAATTTGGAGGTGCCTTTTGTTCTTGATGATCAGATGTTCTGCTAAGGTGAAGTGGTATGATGGTGTTTACAGTTGGAGGTTTAGACTCGACATCAACCTCTTTGGTTCTATTCTTCTTTGGACCTCCACCGAAGAGAAGGCCGAAATTTCCAAAGGAAGCAGAGTTAGAAGACATGACGATGAGAAGTTTATGGAGAAACATTTTACTGAAACAGCTGAATGTTGCAGAAAGGCTCTTTAGAGATTCAAAGAAGGAGAAGGAGTTGTGAAAGTAAAGAGTTAAAACAAGGAGTAGTGAAAAAGTTATAAACGGCAAAAATCATGGTCATGATTACCTCAAAAACTGGCAGAAATATTTGATCTCATTCTTGGAGCAACACGTGTTCGGATAATTAATATGAGAAGACGTGTGTCCTTTCAAGTGTCAAAGGTCGTTCAGGAACTTTCTCGCCAAGAAAAGAACTCGTATCTACTTCCTAGTAACACTAAGTTGTGTCACTAAAAAGTAGGGGGACTATCTGTATGAGGTAAAATTGGTTAGTAACAGCTGGGCTAATGGAGGAATGACACATGGAACTAAAGACAGGTGAGACGTGAGTCAGCAAACAGCCAGCACTGGATGAAAGCATGACATCGTCGCTGAACAAATCCCGAAGACAGAATAGCCGGTAAAAAAGATTCAAAGCATTGTCATCATATAGCATTCAATAGGCAGCCATTACAGAGAATATCTGCATTTATAGCAAGCTGTTATGCAACCATCAATGACGGTTTTATTCTCATTCATGAGGGGTTTGAGTTAGGGATCTTGTCTCCATAAATAAGGCTATAAATAGAAGGAATAGAATCCATTGTAGACACGAGATACTCTGCACACAAAAAAGCTATAATCTATTTTCATATTACGCTCAGTCTTAATTCTTGAACTTGCACTCACTCTCACAATCGGAAAGGCTAAGTTCTTAGTCAGGCTTGCAATCTTCTTTAATTTCATTTGATTATCTAGTTTCTGTTCTTACTTATTTACTATTTTTGGGCCAGATCGATTCACTTGTCTATAAACCACGCTATAAATTCAACTGTATCATTTTATGGGTAAATAATATCTTGTACTCGTTTTAGGATATGACTAATTTTGATCCCGCTGGAAAGTCCCACTTTAGGGGTAAATGATCTCTACCAAAGACGATTTTATACCTAAAGCTCAAACCAAAAATTTCATGTTAAAGATGAAAGAATATTTACCGCTCACTAGAATCTTTGGCAGTAATATTTATGTTTATGATAATGGGGAGTAAAAGTTTTTTTTTTTCCTTTTTGAAGATTATGCAATTTATATATAAAGTGATGGAAAGAAGCAAGTGACAAGAAGGAATTGGTATGCGAATGCAATTGGTAAGTGGTGGTATTTCTTAGACAAACTCCTCTGACTTCAATTTCCATCTAAAAATCAGCCCCTAGTTTTGGTTTCCCTTTTTCTGATATAATATTGACATGGTGGTGATTTGCAAGTAGGATATTGGTGGCTTCCCTCTATTCTAACTTCTTTTTTTCTTTATTTGTTGGCAAAATGGTTTTCAGGCAACCTAAACTTACACTTGTTTGCCATTCCGGTTATAAACTTAGAACTTTCCTATTTTAGCACTCTTGCTTTATGAAATGAATATTATAAACCACTCTGACCGTTGACCGTGTCTATATGGAGGAGGTGTAGCTGACATGGCAACAATACGTACACATCATTGCTATAAGGTGCGTAAAAATAATTTTTTTTATTTTTTAGTTGATAAAAGAACAAAAGGACAAAAAAAAGAAGGGGGGGGGGGGGGGATCCAAACCCCTCGTTTCTTCCGTCACCCTTCCTTCTTTCTCTAAAGTGGAAGTAGCCAAATACCACTCCCTTCCACTCTTTCTTCCTTCCTTCAGTCCTTCGATCCCCCTAACTCCTTCATCTTCTCTAATCCCTCACTCCGCTGCTCCCTTCTCCTCCTCTCCTCTAGATCCTCTTCCTCCACTGATTCACATATTTTCATGAGAAAATGCAAAACCCTAATGATGGAGCAACAGTAGCTGAAATAAACTTCAATTGTACATCAAATTCAAAGGCCAAAGTTATAGTAATAATGAGAGCAACAGGTTCTGAAATTCTTTACTTTATCTCAAAAGGTGTAATTTTTTTACTCAAAAGCAGAGATTAGTGAAAATCCATCTCCAACATTCTTACATCCAATGACCCACTTATAAATTTACAAGAAATTCAAGAGTTCGAAGCCATTAGAGCGATGGGCGAGAGTTACTCTTCGTTGCTTCTTTTCATTCTTTGCTTATTCTTGTCTTGTCTTGCTCTTTTATAAATAAGTGAAGAACATTAGTTCTCACCTGTGATGGAGTTTGGTGAGCAATGGTGAGAAGAAAGAGAAAGAAATAAAAAGGTAAAATACATAAGTCCCCCTTAAACTTGTCCAGAAAACAGGATTGCACGCAGTAACTTAACGGACATTTATTTACCCTCCCCCTATTCTTGTTTGAGGTGGAATAAATATCACATGAGATTATACCACTCTCATAATGTGAGGTGCATTACACACGCGTCATGTCGGCGCCATGTCAGCGCTATGTCAAAAAATTATTTATATTTTGATTTTTATTCTTTTTCATTGTTTTGGTTTAACATGATTCTTTTCTTTTCCTTTACTTATATTTTTACACACTAAGTACTCCATAAAATCAATAAGATGAGGATTTTCTTCTTTTTTAAAATTTTTTCCTTTCTTCTTCTAGATAAATTGAGAGCTAGCAAAAATAATATTTTTCTATTGAAATCCCCAAGACGTGTTAGCAAATGATCTCTATTTTTCTTGACCAAATACAATAATTATTATTTTAATTTTTTATTTGGTATCACAAAGAACGAGAACAATACATGTAAATCGATTGCCCATTACACATCTTATGGTAATTGGGCAAAATCATCAAACTTTGTCCATATTAGAATTGGAGTTAAAACAAAAAAATGCATCACCATATCCTTTAATATTTCATCGAGAACAAGAACAAAGTATAGGAACATAAATCAAGAAAATAAAAATGGAAGCTTTCGATCTTCTTCCCGGATGCCATTTTCGTGCTTGTTGATTTTATGGAGTAATTAGTGTGTAAAAATATAAGTAAAGGAAAAGAAAAGAATCATGAATAAACGAAAAAAACGAAAAAGAATAAAAATCAAAATATAAATAATTTTCTACGTGGCGCTTACATGAGCGTGTGTAATGCACCTCACATTATGAGAGTGGTGTTATAATCTCAGGATGATATTTATTCCACTTCAAATAAGAATAGGGGGTAAATAAATATCCGTAAAGTTGCAGTGTGCAATCCTGTTTTCTGGACAAGTTTAAGGGAGAAATTATGTATTTTGTAGGACATAGAAAATTAGGGGGGGAGGGGTTGGTACCCCTTGACGTGTAGCAAATTTAGTGGTCTTTTGCTGATTAGATGCCCACATCTGCATATTTGTAATACACACGCTATGGTCGAATGGACAGAAGGGTTTAATATTGTGCAAATGTATGAGTTGAAATGTTTAAATAAAAAAGTTTTAAGTTTATATATCGGTATGACAAACAGGTACAAGTTTAGATGGCCTGAACGTCATTTTACCTTATTTGTTTGTTTAAAATTGGCTTTATATGGTCAAATTGGACACTTTTGAGGAGATTAATTATGTTTTCTCTAGCTAAATCTTAAAATTTATTTCTGCCAAACAACAAAAATGATAGAGAACATGAATAAACCATTTACAGAGTTCACAATTTTCTAAAAATTCTCTGAGAGCTTTTCAAAAAGTACATTTTATCAAGATTTATTTGATTTTAAAGAGTTAAACAGAAAAATATTTTGTGATCTAGGGAGAACCAAAATCTTCTTTTATCAAAGGAGGAATTAGGAGGTTGCCGATAGCAACAACCTCAAAATTTTGGTGCAGCCTTAATTATACCCGTCAAATTTTCTAAAAAAATTTAAAGCGAAAGTATTTTTCTTCTTTAACGATTTAAAAGTATATATTTCTTTTTTTTCAATCTCCTTTTGAATATTTGCTCCAGACCACTGTCTTTTTCTTCATACAAATTAAGATTGACTTGGGAAAAGTGGACGAAGCACGTAATGTTAATGATTCCATGCAAAGAACCAAGTGTCAAGCATTAAGCAAATGGGCCAAGAATATTTTGACTTTGATGGCCTAAGCAATATATTATAGATTTAAAGTAATGTGCTTTTGGAAGTGTATATTCATAGTCAAAGGGTTAATTTCACCATTTTCTAAGTTTAATGTTATCGTAATAAGTAGAAAGGGAGACAGAAAGACAAATAATTCAGTGGTCTGCTTTCAGCAGCCAATTGTTTTGCGAAACAAATATTAAAAATGTCCACTAGATTTTCTCATATTAATAAGTTTTTACTTTGGAGACAGGTCATCTTAAGCTAAGATTATTCTCCTGAAAAGAAAAAGAAAAAAGATATGGAGCAAACACACTTATTGTTGCTATATGTTAAAGTAGATGGCCTTAACTTTAAGCGCCGTAATTAGCACTGTATAATGAGGAATAAGCAGCGAAATTTGCTTCTATGTTTGCTAGAAAAAGTAATTAAGATTATTTGATATATGTTATTTCCAAAACATCATGCTTGGTTTCAACTTTCGAGTAGTATCTAACTTCACTTTGATTCTTAAATACAGTAATCCCTCCCGTCCACTTTAAAATTTTTTTTAATTGTTTTCGCACATATTAAGAAATTCACCTTTTAATATTAATTAATAATATAATTAATCATATTAACCTTAATTTGTTCATTAAAAATACAACAAATACTTCTAGGCTCTTTACTCCAAGGGTAACTTTGAAAAAAAGAACTTAATTCTTTCTTAATATTTAAAAAATTCAAATATTATGAACCACAAAAAAAGACTAAAAAATCACTTAAAATGGATCGGAGGGAGTAGTAAATAAAGACTAACTAACTAACTAACTATCTATATATATCGAATTTATAGAACTTTTTTTGCTCTTATCAGTTAGGAAAAAAGATTCTATCACATAGTAACTAAACAGGAGTACAAGTGTACAACTCATGCTTAATAGAACTAATTTGGTAAAATAACTAATTAATCAGCTGTGTGAAATAGTTCAAACCCAATACAGTGCTCCAACATAGTGACAATTGTGGTGGACTTTATGTCTGCCCCTATGTTATGATTAGAAACACGAACTTATCATTTTCGTTTCAGAGAAGCAAAAGTTGCAAAAATGCAGTATGAGTTCCAAGTTTGAATTCTAAATGACTTGCAAGTTGTATAATTACAAACTAATTTGCTTCTATGTAATTTGAAGGTTTAACGAGGAAGCTGGAGGAGTCGTGCAAGAAGGTTTCAAAACGCAACTTAGTGAGAATATGTGATCAAGAAAACCTTTTTAGAATATAAGGGAAAAAAATTAGACAAAGGTGATAATGAAGAAAAGAAAAGAGGGGTTCCAGTTTACTTTGAACAACGTAGCTAAAATTCTTTAGTAATTGGTACAAATATCTTGGATGGAATTCAATGAATCAAAAGGTTGGACCACATGACATACCATCCCTTTGTCCACTTTTTCACCATTTTTAATTCTATTTTCATGCATGCATGCGTGTTTTCATTCATTTCTTTCTAATTTCTTTTTTAATTGTTCATGAACAGCATTAATTAATATATTTAAAGATATATAGATCCAAGTAGCAGAGATAATTTATTGCACCATGTACTCACTAATCTGCATGCATCATATTAGTTGAAGAAGTTAAAGTGAATGAGCAAATAGATAGATATGTGGCCTTCTAAAATTGTTCGATTCTTTATTTAAACACTTATATTGAGGCTTGTTCTTGTTGGACACCTGAACGATGTATCACACTTTAAACATAGCGTGTCTCACCGAAAAATAAGATCCGACCACCGTCGCCTCTCCTTCTCCAAAATCAAGCTAGAGTTGCTTCTTTTTATTCTTTTCGGCAGTACAGCTGCCATTCTTTGGTCATGCATCCTTTTTCTTCTTTCAACGCAAATCCGATAAGTTTCGGGTCAGCCAAGTTTTAGTTTGCAATCGATAGATAAAATGTCCCATTAATTTGGTAACAAAGATAAGAAAATGTATTCCGGCCGGTAGTGTTTCTTTTTACGCCGGAGATCTTCTTTGACTTTTTCATCTCTAACGTGCTTATTTTTTGCTTTGACAAGTGCGTGGCAGTCAGTCACTTAGTTTAGAATAGTAGTACATTATGTGCCCAATTGACATAATTTGAACAGGACACGTGTGTGTGATGTGTTTAAGTGAAAAACATTTAAGGGTTCAACCTATATATATCTAGGCCAAGATTGGACATGAGCTCACTAATACTAAGAATTTGCTGCTTCCTTGTACCTCTAGTTTTAGTCCTAGTACTCGATCGCTTCCTTGTTTCCAAATGACGCTGATTGCTCAACTAACTTATTTATCCTTCTAAATCAAATATTCCCAGCATTTTTTATTTTTTTTGGTGATCCTGGATAAGGGAAAAATAACGAAGAGTTGAGTAAGAATCAAAAACCACTACTTAATTTTTGTTGCGATCCAAGATAAAAGACCATGACCGGCATCCGACGATCAATTTTGGACTTAATTACCAGATTGGTTCTCATATTCAATTAGTAATTGAAGCCACCGTAATCAACAAAAATCTGGTCGTATTAGCATAGACAAATAGTATAACAGACGTTAGGCCGTATCCAAGACGTACTTATAATATTTAACTGAAACAGGAAATAAAATATTATAATATATCACATTATTTACTACCGATCAAGTAATACAAGGTTAAAAGAGTCGGCAGTATTAAACTAAAATTAATAACAAAATTCAAATTTAATAATTAGTTTTTTCTAAAGTAAAGTACATTATTAATATTAGTGTAGTTCATATATAGGAATTTTTCTTTTCATCGAATAGTTCATACGTGTACATGGACTGGGTTTGTTCGATTTTTATCAAAATTAAACCAAATTAACTATATTAGTTTAGATTGATTCGATTTTGTCGAGTTTTTTGAATTTTTTTGTCATATGAATATTATTTCAATCTTACTTTGTTAAATTTTTTAAAAGTAAATACATGTTTAGTAAAAATTTAAAAAAAAATTGACAAATATATGATCTATTAAAATATTCTTATGGAAGAACTTTCTTAGTAACACATGAAGTTATTTTTTTGTCATCTGACAATAATTTTACGTTGATATACACTTTCAAAATTAGTCAAATTTAATAATTAAACATAAAAATTAATATGAACCTATATAATGATATGTACTATTTAATTTGAAATTATCGAAATACTATTTAAAATTTGAAAAAGATATAAGAACTAAATAGATCTTGACATATGAATATGGAAGAACAAAAAGATTGATGCATTTCCCTAACACTTGATAAGAAAGTGATTACACAACCCATTATTTAAAGTTAATAAATATGAAGCACTTCATATTTAACTAAATATTGTATCCATAAGAGAATTGCAAATACTTTTAGACATGTTTTAAAGAAAATTTTAGAAAAAGTCTTAAAAGTAAAAAAAAAAAAATTATATGTCGGTTAAATTAGGATTTTTTTACATAATACCAAACCACATCAAAACAAATTTAATAGAATTTTTTAATCGATTTGATTTGACTTTTCGATTTGATACGGTTTCCGATTAAGTTTGTACACCCTATGTAGAACTATTACTCGTAGTTTACGGTTACCAGATCAAAGGATCCCTCCTTGCCAAATACATGCTTCATTTTTATTTTTCATTTTTTTTCTAAGAGAAAGAAACGGCATTGATATAGTTCATTGTTTTGGAAACCAAATTAGGAACCATCTGGAATTGCAATTGTGTGTGGCAAAATCGGCTTTTTTGTAAAGGAACAGATCGGGGTCGGAACCGCATGGTCGACGCCCGCACCGACATCCAGTGTCGATGAGGAATGGAGGATCGACGCTCGAACCTGTATCCGATGTCGATATCGGAACCATACGATCAATGCTCAGGCCGATATCCGATATCGAGCTCGGAACTGAAGTCGAGGCCAGATCCGATATTGTGATCGAAGGGTCGTTTCGAACCCTCGTGATGCTCGGTATGTCCGTTGTGCCGACTCATGTTCAAAAGTCAATGGCACTGCTCTAACTGTACCTTGCGTGCAGACCCCTCACCTAACCTGCAGTATTTCCACTGACTCTGCAAGACTTTTACCAAACGTGTGTGGGTTTCACCCACTACGCAAGGACACTATAATGATTGTAAGGGACACCACGTGGGCAACCTGGGGGGGGGGTAGATTTTTTCCTATATATATGTGTAGTGATGCATTGGGTAGAAGAGGTTTTTTCTCTGGTAACCAAAGGCAAAGAAACAAAAGGCAATATATTGACTATCTAGATTCACAATTGTAATATCTTTGATCTCTTATCATATACTTGTTTTCAATCGAATTTGTCACTTACCTATCATTTCCCACGTTCAAAATTCAATTGATTTGTTTCCAATTTTTGGGGCAAACAGCAATAACTCTTGAAGCTCTGCTCCTGCTAATACTTTAAACGATTTTATGGAGTAAATTTCACTTATTAAACTTGAACATTGAAAAAACTATACTCCTTTCACCTTTTAAATGGGATAAATTAACCTTCCTTTCCTTAAAATTGACTACCAAAATGAGCTAGTTATTGTCAAATTTTTCAAAAACAAAAGTTTGTTATAAAAAATTTTAAGAATGAATATCCATGTATTATGAAATTACTTGGGAGCAAGATAGTTAATAATAAACTAATCTAGTTACTTAATCACTAAGATTGGTTACTTAGTCACCAAGATTTGTTACTTGGCCACCAAGACTTGTTACGTGGTCACCAAGCAATTTTATTATAAATAGGAGACTTCTCTATTCATTTGTATAACATCTTCAAGAAAAGATCTAGTAGTATCTCGCTCTAAATCCATCTTGTTTTACTTTATTTAATCTTATAACACGTTATCAGCACTAAACTCTATCGGCTCAAAGAGCTCTTTGAGAAGACTAAACAAATATGGATATCTCACAAAGCAAACTTGGATCAAAGTTCAATGGTAAAATATTTGTTTAATTGATTCGTGTACAACACATGCAACATTCAAAGAGAAGAAATATTTCTCTCATTTAAGTATGTGTAAGGCAGATCTTACTACAATTTCTGGTAGTAGTAATTTAATTGAAGGCTCTGAAAGAGCTATTATAACTCTGTCTAGGCGTACAATACTTATCATAGATAATGTAATAACCTTGAATATCTCATCGTTACTAAGAATGTCTCTGGCCAGAAAAGGGTTATTGAGAAGTTCCCATCTTTGTCTTGTGGCATGTATTGGACAAGAATGAATGAAATTGAATCATATTCTATCGTAAACCAAAAAGTTATTGATTCTAATATTTTTGTACTTTGGCATGATCAATTGGGACATCTTGGATTAATTCTGATGAGACGAATTATAGAAAACTCAAATGGGTATCCATTAAAGAATTTAAAGATTCTTTTATATAATGAAATTTCTTGCACTTCTTGTTATCAACGCAAGTTAATTATTAGACCATCACCTGTTGAGATTGAGATAGTCTTAATAGACGCATCTTCTAGATGGTTTCATGTGTGTCTATTGTCATCTCGCAACCTGGCATTTGCAAAATTAACGGCACAAATAATTCGGTTACAGGCATAGTTTCCCAATAATTCAATTAAGTCTATTCGACTTGATAATGCTGCTGAGTTTCCATTCCAAGTATTTAAAATTATTGCTAATCAATTGGGATAAAAGTGAAACATCATGTAGCTCATGTTCACACTCAAAATGGCCTTGTAGAGTCTTTGATTAAAAGTCTGCAACTGATAGCAAGGCTGCTACTCATAAAAATGAGGTTGCGCACTTCTATTTGAGGTCATGCCATTTTGCATGCAGCAATGTTAGTTCATCTCAGGTCGATAAATTATCATAAATATTCCTCGTTGTAATTAATTTTGGGTCATGAACCTAATATAGCTCGTTTAAGAATTTTTGCCTGCACAGTATATGTGCTTGTAGTACAACCATATCGCACCAAGATGGGTCCCCAAGAAGGTTAGGAATATATATTAAATCACCCTCCATTATTTGCTACCTCGAAACATTAATGGAAGATTTGTTCATTTCTCGATTTGCAGATTGTCGATTCAATGAGGCATTATTCTCAAAATTAGACGGAGAAAATGGTGAAACCAAATGGGAAATTTTGTGAAAAAATCCATCATTGTCTCATCATGATCCACGTGCCTCTATTTGAAAAAAAAAAAGGTGCAAAGAATTAGTCATTCGTAGAAAATAGCAAATCAAATGTCAGACGCATTTACGGACCTGAAAAGGATAACAAAATCACATATCCCTGCAGAATATGTTCCAATCCAAATTGATGTCCCTGTTAGACAATCTTTTAGTGCCATAGCTAATGAGTCAAAAGCACGCCTAAAGCGTGGCAAATCATTGGGTTCGAAGGATCGAAATCCTAGAAAAAGAAAAATAAATATTCAAGATAACCTACGAAAGAGTCTCGTAAAGAAATCCATGATTTAACCAATCTAGAGACTCATCAGAAAATCACTGAGCCTGAGACTCAAGAAAATAAGGAACTATCAATAAATCCAATCGATATTGAGATGAATTTGAATCGATAGGATATAGTGGTGGATTATGTCTTTGCATATAATGTTGCATCTAGCATTATACAAGATGCTGAGGATCTTGAACCTCAATCTGTTGGAGAATGTCAACAAAGACGTGATTGGCTAAAATGGCAAGAAGCAATTCAATTAGAGTTGAGTTCACTTGCAAAACGTGAAGTTTTTGGGCTTGTAGTTCAAACACCTAGTGGTGTTAAGCCTGTTGGCTACAAATGGGTCTTTGTACGTAAGCGAAATGAGAAAAATGAGGTACAAAGATATAAGCCACGCCTTGTTGCACAAGGATTTCTACAAAGGCCTGGTGTCGATTATAAAGAGACATATTCATTTGTTATAAATGCAATAACGTTTCGTTATCTCATTAGCTTTGTTATCCATGAAAAGTTTACATGCATTTAATGAATGTGATTACAGCTTACCTTTATGGCTCACTTGATAATGAGATATACATGAAGGATTTAAAATGTCTGATGCATTTATTAAAGGAAGGTTGTATACATGATGCCATTTGTTCATGTATTTTTATTAAAAAAAAAATAACATCAGAGTTTGTTGTACTTGCCGTACATGTTGATGACATAACCTTATTGGAACTCCTACATAATTCTAAAAGGCAATGATTATTTAAAGACAGAATTTGAGATAAAAGATATTGGAAAGACAAAATTATGTCTAGGTTTGCAAATTGAATATTTGGCGAACGAGATTTTTGTTCATCAATCTGCCTACATAGAAAAGGTATTGAAACAGTTTTACATGGATGGAGCACATCCATTAAGTACTCTAATGGTTGTTCGATCACTTGATGTGAATAAGGATCCGTTCCAACCTCAAGAAAAAAATGACAAGCTTCTTGGTCTTGAAGTACCATATTTTAGTGCAATTGGTGCATCAATGTATCTTGCTAATACTACAAGGCGTGACATAACTTTTTCAGCTAATGTCTTAGCACGATATAGCTCTGCTCCTACAAGGAGACATTGGAATGGAATCAAACACATATTATGGTATCTAAAAGGGAGTACCGATATGGGCTTATTTTATGCCAATGATTGCAGTCTCGATCTTGTCAGTTATGCCGATATTGGGTATTTATCTGACCCAAACAAGGCTCGATCTCAATATGCCATGTATTTACATATGGAAGCACTGTCAAATCTTGGCAATCGACTAAGGAATCAATCGTGGCTACTTCATATAATCATGCTGAGATAATTGTTATTTATGAAGCAAGTCGAAAATGTGTGTGGTTGAGGTCTATAAAACATCTTCTTCCACAAAAATGTGATTTAAAGTGTGACAAACTACCTACGATTTTGTATAAAGACAATGCAACATGTATAGCCAGTTGAAAGGAGGATTTATAAAAGGAGATAGGACAAAGCACATTTCACCATTATTTTTCACACATGATCTTCAAAAGAATGGTGATATCAATGTGCAAAAGATTCGTTCAAGTGATAATATGGCTGATTTGTTCACCAAATCTCTACCGACGTCAACCTTCAAGAAGCTAGTATACAAGATTGGGATGCGAAGATTCAAAGATGTAAATTGATGCTCTCATCGGGAGGAGTTAATACGCGTTGTATTTTTTTTTTTCTTACAAGATTTTTTCCCAATGAGTTTTTTGTAAGGTTTTTAACGAGGCAACCAAAAGACGTATTATTAAACATGTGTACTCCTTCACTAGAACTTTTTTTCACTGATTTTTTTAGGTTTTAACGAGTCACTTTATCTACTAATGGACATTCAAGGGGGTGTTATAAATAATATTAAGAGTAACTGTCCATGTATTGTAAAATTACTTGGAGCAAGATAGTTAGTCATACATCAGTCTAGTCACTTGGCCGCTAAGATTGGTTACTTGGTCACCAAGATTTGTTAACTTTCTTATAAATAGGAGACTTCTCTACTCATTTGTATAACATTATCAAGAAAAGATCTAGTATTTTATCTCTCACATCCCTCTTGTTTTACTTTATTTCATATTATTCCATAACAAGGTACTCAATTACTTTGGATTTTAGCACTTCTTTTTTCAAAGGAAAAAAGTTCAATAATATTGTCAAAATGTGTAAATTGTTGTTAACGCATATAAGATTTTTAGGTAGGAGAACAAAACTCTTTCGCATTTTATATACAAGTTGTGAATCCCCTTTGTATATATATATCAAATAAGGCCTAAAAGTTGCCTTTTCACGCAATAAGTAACTATTTTCAAATGGAAAGGGTTAAATTTGCCCTTGTATTATTTAAATTGAAAAAACAAATTCATCCATTAAAATTTTTGTTTGTTATTACCTCCGCCTTTAGGAAACAATCTCGTTTTTTGCCTTTGACTCCTAGTAGAGCTCCAATCTCTTGGTAATTTTAAACTATAGTAAAATATTAAGGAGTAAATTTAGACCTTATCTTTGAAGAATTTGGACATGTGGAGCCCATTCATTTTACTTTGAAGCTCCTAGTAATAGTAATAACAAATTACGAAAAAATTTGCAAACGGTAAGAATGTGATTAGACTCAAGTGTAAAAGAGAGTAAAATTAAACAATTTTAATTAGTATAAAGATAAATTTGAGCTTTTTTCTCTTTTAAAATGCGCAACACAGCACAACAAATTATCGGGCAACTGTAAAGGTAATGTCTGTATATCATGTATATTTTCATACTAGAACCAAATATTGACCATAAATCTATATTTGATTAATGATCTATTTTGTATTTAATTCTAATATTATATGTCAGCTTATATTATCACGATACCATGAACCTTTGAAACAAAATGAAAAAGTAGAATATATAAAGCTTAAAATTGTGATAGATCGTTTGATTTGGAGATAAATCATACAAGGATTAATCTTTGCAGGTATTAGCAGATGTAGACCTAGGGATTGAGCGCATCGAGCGCATCAGTATCTTTAAAATAGGTTATGTCCCCAGTCGACGGATTCCGATAACTTCGCCGAAGTGAATGCTACATGCACAAGAGTTTTGCAATTTTTTCTAATCATGGAAGCGGATAGAAGTTGAGTTTAGGGTTTTTGAGTGAGGGATTTGCAAAAGAAAAAAATAAATTAAGTTGACGACTATATACTACTATTACTAAATAATCGTTGAATTCATAAAAGAAAAATGAAAAAAGTAAATGAATATTATTAAATTCAAAAAAAATACAGAGATTAGTTATGCATATATTTATTAGCTATTTAAGAATTTTAATGCACAAATTAATTATGCAGGAATTAAGTTAGTAAAATAGTTTATGACCTGATAACCATGCAATCATTCAAAGATTACTAGGTAGGCAGTAATGGCACGATATATGTGCAACCTAGTAGTCAGTTGTGCATTTTGTAAGTCTTCTCTAGAATAATTTTGTCTGCGAAGAACAGTTTTCATCCAAAAAATTCAATGTCACACAAATCTAATTAACTTCTCTATGTTGTGTATTGATACTAATGTGGGATAAAAACGCAGTTCAGATTACTATGCCAAGGAGTGCAAAGTGTGAAGTGATCTCTACTGTATGGTCGACCATAATATGTAACTTACACTCAACAAATTAAATTGTAAGATGATTTTACAAAGGATAGAGATATTACGATTAAAGTGAAAAGGGTATTTTTATTGTTATTTTTTTTATATCAGATACTATTTAATATATGTATTCTTATTTCATATTTTACCCTACATAAATTAATATAGAAATTTTCTCATTAACTTATACGGTATAATGTACAAAAAATATGAAAGAAACTAACCAAACATTATATATGCTAGCTATGCCGAATTTTGACAAAAATTAATACTCCTTCAACATAAATTGATCACTATATGAGGTTGTGTTAGTTTTGTATGGTGTGAAATTGGTTGAAAATAAATGGTTGAATGGCGAGATGACACGTGGAACCAAAGACAGGCAAAAGATGAGTCAGCAAATAACTGGCAATAGGTGCATAGTGTGTAACCGGTGCAGGATGGATCCCGAAGGAAACATAGCCGATAAATAAAGATTCAAAGGTTTGACAATAGATAACGTTTAATGAGCAGCCGTTACAGAGAATATCTGCATTCAAAACCAGCCGTTATGCACCTATCAATAGCGTTTTATTCTTATTCAAGAGGAGCTTGATTTTAGGATCTTGTCTCCCTAAGTAAGGCTATAAATAATAGGATTAACAACCATTATATGGACATATAACATTCTGCGCACAAAAGCTATAATCTATTCTCTTATTACACTGAATTGAAACACTTGTCGCTCTTGTCATCGGAAAGGCTAAGTCCTTAGTAAGCTTGTTATCTCCTTTAATTTCATTTGTTAATCTAATTTTTGTTCCTATTTATTTATATTTTTTTCGATCAAATCGATTCACTTGGCTATAAACCACATTACAAGTTCAACTGTACCTTTTTACGGGTAAACATTTTGCGCCTACCGTGGGGCATAGACAACTGCGTAATTGCTTTAATCCATTCATTTGTTACTAATAAGTTTCAACCTTTTCCTTAATAAAAGGCAGATATGGCAGCTAATTATGATGTCAACAACACTCACATCATTGGACCATGCGATGAACGAGAAGAGGTGTCCCAGCGTAATGACTCGATCAACGAGACCCACAACGAAGGGGATGAATCAACCCCCGTTCATGAAGGCTAGTACCCTTGGAATGTGCGGGGCCCAACTTCTAATGCTGCGGAAGTTGAACACGTTGTTAAAATTGTCAAACTCCTGAGAGAACAGCAAAGAGCAATAATGAATGACCTCTCATGGCAAGATCGAGTGATGACAGAGTTAAAACAAGCATTATCGGGTGCTTCCAATAATGCGAACGAAAGGGCCCCGATTGCTCCCAGTGTTCCCCCAAATCAAATGGCTTAGAGAAGCGATAACAACACCCAAAGAGATGAAGTCGGTTTTGACGAAGCCGGAGGGACCGGTAGTGGATCGTGGAACAACAACTTGAATGATCCTTGCAAAACCGAGCCCATAAATTCATGAGAGAGATGAATGAACGAATGGTCCAGAATGCGAAGGAGTTTCATGCACGCATGGATTAGATTCCGGGTGCGCTAACCGATGTTAAAGTTTCCAGATTCAAAAAAGTACACACAGTTGTTGTTTAAACCAAGTGCGGCACCAGAGTTAATCCCGAAGAGATTCAAGAACCCAGACATACCAAAGTATGATGGGACTTCGGATCCATAGGAGCACATCACGACCTATAACATGGAAGTAAAAGGAAATGACTTAGCTCAACATGAGATCCAGTCAGTTCTGTTGAAGAAGTTTGGCGAAACCCTCAAGAAGGAGGCTCTAACATGGTATTCCTCTTACTTGAACATTCAATCGATTCTTTGAAATGCTTGCAGATTCGTTTATCAAAGCCCATTCTGGAGCAAGAAAATTCCAGGACGGAAAGGCGGATGTATTCAAATTTAGCAACGAGAATCCGAGCTATTGCGGGAATTCGTAATCCGGTTCAAGAAAGAAAGAATGTTGTTACCAGCGGTTCCGGATGAGTGAGCAATGGAGACATTCATGAAGGGTCTAAATCAACTAAGTTCAGATGCCTCCCGAAAACTGAAGGAGAGCTTGCTTGAGTTCCAGGAAACAACACATGGGAAGATGTCTATAATCGCTACGAGTCGAAGGTAAGGATAAAGGATGATCAACTTGGTTCTTCAGTGTCATCCAAGGGACAAGGTCACGATAAAAATCAGGACAAGTTTAAAATTGACTTTGATGCATATCAAAGGTCTTCTAGGGGTCATTTCTACCATATGAGAGGATCGATGGGTGTAGAAGTAAAGGGTTCCAATCATCGGATAGGTTCGCTTCCAACAAAAGGATGGATCGTGGGTGGAATAACAAGTTGTTGCAAGAAAAGGAGGTTCCAGGATCCCCAGATCCCATATATCCTAAGTTATCATATTACAACTTTAACATCAGCCTGGTAGAATTAGTGTTGGCAATGAGGAATATCAAAGAAGCACGGTTTTCGAAACTGATTTAATCGGATCCTAGCCAAAGGGATCATAATTTGTGGGGTGAATTCTATGGGATTCACGGTCATAGAACTAGGGACTGCCGACATCTACGCGAGGAGATGGCAACATTTTTAAAGAATGGCGATCTTAGAGAGTTCTTAAGTGACCGCCCCAAAAACAATTATAGTAGAAGCCAGGACAACATGGAGCCATCAAAGACAGCAGCGGGGTCACCTTGGATAACAATCAACATGATCTTCGAAAGGAGCAAGGTCCATGGGGTAGCCTTTACAGTAGCAAACAAAACAAAGATATTGGTGACTCACGGTAAGAGGGTCCGGGAAGTCTCAGAAGATGACATCACCGTCACGAAGGAGGACGTTGACAGACTTCTTCTTCCACACAATGATACTTTGGTAATGTCTCTCAATGTTTTAGATTTTCTAATTAAGCGTGTTTTGGTCGATCTAGGAAGTTTAGCCAACATCATACAATGGAGAGTTTTGGAGCAAGCTAAATTATCCGAGAATATCATTCTGGCGATACATCTAGCTGGCATCAATCTAACAAGTGTGACAATCTGAGGAGAAATTTTGCTGCCCACACACGCCGAAGGAGTAATGAAGACTACTTTGTTCGAAGTAGTAGATGGTGACATGGGCTATAACGCGATCCTCGGAAGGCTGTGGATACACGAGATGAAGGTTGTGCCCTCGACCTATCACCAATTGTTGAATTTCCAACACTAGAAAGGATCAAACAGATAGGGGACCAATCGGCAGCAAGGGAGATAAATGCTATAACCATTTCCAACAACAAGAAGAGAGAATCCAACAACTAGCAATTATAGGAACCGATACCTTCTCCTGTCCCAATCGAAGATGACAAAAAGGAGGAGTTGTCGAAATTATACCAAGATATTTTCAGGTATCGGAGGAGACAGATGCGACCAAATCAAACGTGGAAGAGCTCGAAGTGGCCCTGTTCGAGGAATTTTTAAAAAGAAAATTTTATTTGGGAACGGGGTTAAATCCCGAAATCAGGTTAGAATTTATAATTTTTCTTAAAGCTAACGTTGACTGCTTTGCGTGATCCCACTCGGATACGACAGGTATTGCATTGGAGGTAGTGGTCCACAAACTAAGTCTGGATCCAAACTCCCCACCGGTAAGACAAAAGAAACGCCCGATAGTAGAGGTCAGGAACAAGTTTGTCAAGGAAGAGGTAACCCGACTACTTAACATCGGTTTGATCTGAGAGGTTAAGTACCCATAATGTTTAGTTAATGCAGTAGTAGTGCCAAAACGAATAACAAATTTAGGATGTGCGTGGATTATAAGGATCTGAATATGGCGTTCCCTAAAGACTCATTCATGTTGCTAGACACTGATCAAATTATTGATGCTACGGCTAGGCACGAGTTAATGAGTTTTCTTGATGCTTATTCCGGGTATAATCAAATTAGAATGAACCTAGAAGACCAAGGAAAAAACTTTTTTAATCAGAATGAACCCGGAAGATCAAGAAAAAGCTTTTTTTTATAACGAACTTCTACATATATATCTATGATGTGATGCCTTTTGGGCTAAAAAAATACCTAAGCCACTTATCAGAGGCTGGTAAATAAGTTGTTTAAAAAGCATAAGACGATGGCAGTATATGTTGATGACATGCTAGTTAAGTCCTTAAATGCAGGAAATCATCTGAAACATCTATAAGAGACGTTCGACATCCTGATAAAGTACAACGTGAAGTTTAACCTGGAGAAGTATACCTTCAGGGTTGGTTCCGGTAAACTCTTGGGATTTCTGGTCTCGCAAAGAGGGATCGAGGGAAATCCCCACAAAATCAAAGCCATCAAAGACATCCCAGATCAGCTAACTAGTGTAAAGGAAGTACAAAGGTTGACCAGTAGATTGGCAGCTCTAAGCAGGTTCATCTCAAGATCCTTGAAAGAATGTCACCACTTCTTTTCACTTCTGAAAAAGAAAAACGACTTCACATGGACTCCGAAATTTAAATAGGCACTGAAGGACCTAAAAAGGTACCTATTTAGCCCTCCGTTGTTGTCAAAATCGGGGGAAGGCAAGCAATTGCTAATTTATCTAACGGCATCGGAAGTAGCAGCAAGTGTCGTTTTGGTCCGAGAATAAGAAGGTACGTAATTCCCTATTTATTACGTTAGTAAAATATTTTCAGGAGTGAAGACACGTTATCCGTACCTCAAAAAGCTGGCCTTAGCTCTCATAATTGCCTCTCGAAATCTTAGGCCTTATTTTTAGTGTCACCCTATAGCCGACCTTTCTCTTAAGGAATGTCCTTCATAAGCCTAAGTTGTAGGTTCGTTTGCTAAATGGGCAGTCGAAGTGAGTGAGTTCGACATTGAGTACAAACTCAGAACTGCAATCAACTCACAAGTTTTGGCCGACTTCATGGCCGATTTCAGTTCGAGATTAATGCCTTTGCCTGCTAAGAAAGCAGTGCTGGTGTCGGGAACGACATCGGCAGTTTGGACCTTGTTTACGGATGGAGCCTCCAACGTAAAAGGGTCTGGTCTCGGGGTAGTTCTAATCACGCCCTCGGGGGAAACGTTAAGACATGCCTTTAGAATTATACCGTTAACTAATAATGAAGCGGCGTGTTGAGGCTTTCGTTACAGGACTTGAACTAGCTCAGGGACTAGGTTCCGAGGTCATCGAGATAAAGTGCAAGTCCCAGCTAGTGGTAAACCAAGTGTATGGGATTTTTGATACAAAGGAGGAGCGCATGTAAAAGTACATGAACAAGGTTCAGACATTCAGAGAAGGGTCAATCGTCCACATTCCAAGGGAGGAAAATGTGGAGGCAGACGCATTGGCTAATTTGGGATTATCTATAGAGTTGGGATGTGGACGGCTACTGCGAAGTAAATTCTACCAACTTAATTTGGGACTGGAGGAATGAGTTTATTGAATATGTTAGACATGGTAAATTATCTGAAAACCCAAAAGAGCCCCAGCACTGCGAACAAAAGCAGCTCGCTACTGTCTTGTTGATGGATATTTATACAGGAGATCGTTCCAAGAACCATTGGCTTGGTGTCTAGGGGCCTTGGTTGTGAACTACGTGATGAGAGAAATCCATGAAAGAGTCTATGGAAACCGCTTCGATGCAGACTCGTTAGGTCTAAGTTAATCAGGGCTGGCTATTACTGGCCCCGAATGGAACAGGATGCAACAACATTCATACAAAAGTGTGACAAGTGTCAGCGCCATGCACAATTAGTGCGCCAACCAGCGGAACTTCTACATTCGATAGTGTCACCATGGCCGTTTATGAAGTGGGGGGTGAACATAGTTGGTATTTTACCACAAAGGCCTAGGAAGGTAAGATTTCTTTTGGTTTTAACTGACTATTTTTCTAAATGGATTGAAGCAGGTCCTTACCAAAAGATTGGAGAACATGAAGTGGTTGACTTCATATTGGACCACATATTTTGCCAAATCGGCATACCAAAGGAGATTACTTGTCACAACGGGCCACAGTTCGTCGGTTCAAGAGTCACAAAGTTTTTGGAAGGGCTGAAGATCAAAAAAATTACGTCTTCACTGTACCACCCGAGTGCTAATGGACACGCGGAGTCAACCAACAAGGTAATTATTCAAAACCTTAAAAAGAAGTTAGAAAATGCTAATGGAAAGTCGCCCGATGAGCTACCGGGTGTTTTATGGGCATACTGGACAAAGGAGAAGTCGATCACGAGTGAAACACCCTTTTCGCTCATATACGGCTCGGAGGCTTTGATACCGGTGGAAGTGGGGGAGCTAACTTTGAGGTTTTCCCGACCGAGCGAGGAAGCAAACAATGAAGAGCTGCTAGTGAAGCTAGATTTGCTTGAAGAACACCAAGATCTGGAATATGTGAGGATGATAGCCCAAAATTAAAGGATGGAAAGGTATTACAATTGTAGGGTAAACCTCTGATATTTCAAAGTTAGAGATCAGGTTCTAAGAAAAGTTACTCAAAGCACTCGAGAAGTCAACTCCAGGAAGCTGGGACCAACATAGGAAGGACCTTACGGGGTTTCAGCTATAACTAGTAAAGGCTCATACAAATTAGAAAATCAAGACAGAGTCAAATTGCCAAGCAATTGGAATATGACTCACCTCAAAAGGTACTATTGCTGAAGATCCTTGCTGGTACTGAAAGTATGTGCTGCACTCTTTTTTTCTTCGACCAGTTTTTGTCCCAATCGGGTTTTTCTGCCAAGATTTTTAACGAGGCAGCAATGTAAAGCATACTACGAAGGAAGGATCATCAACAAAGGCAAGACCTTAAATATCAAAGCACTAGAGTTCTTCCACCGATGGGATCGACGACCATGAGCTTGTGTGGTAAATAGCTTGTGGATGGTTAAATAATCTTGGTTCGATGGTGAACCTCACCTCCCAAAACTTAAACAGATTATTTAGTCATTCACAAGTTGTCTCCACCGATGAAGCAGCAGTATAAAGTATAAAATGAAGGAAAAGGCCTTCGATGAATGCAAGACTTCCAATGTTCGAATTCTCATATTTAGCATTCGAACATTGGGGGAAAGTAATATATTTTATGAAACTGATAGTGCCACACAGACCGGAGACTGTTAGAATTGGGATTCACATTTTATCAGGACCAAGGACTGCATGATCAGCCCCGTAGACATAAGTTATACAAGTTAGCCACATGTATTGACAGATTTATTTACTCTAGCAAATGAATGCTTATGTAAACGTACTTTTAAATATTGAGGGAATAAATCAAAATTCTTTTATTCTTATCTTATTTCTTGTCCAAATGATAAGTTAATTTATTATATCATTTGAGAGTTACCAAAAACTTCAAATGCTTGTGCCGTAATGAACAGGAGACGCCCTCTTCAAGAGCACCGTAAACATAAGGGCCCTCTCTTATGAAATCCTCATAGTAAAAGGTAGATTTTGGAAGTATTTGTGCCCTGAATCAAAAGCTATCGGATGCAAAAGAGTTTTCGGAGCTTTATCAATAAAACGTAAAAAAAAACACTTAAGCAACAAGTTCTTTTATTAAAGTGCCAAACTTAGTAAAACGTTTTGGCATAATTACAAAACATAAAAGAAAACATTATACATTATTCTTTGCTGCCAGAACCCCAAAGGAGAGAAAGGTCTTCATTCTCCCTGGTGGAAGTGTCACGAGTCAAAATCCCACCTTAGGAATCGTGATGGCACCTAGTCTCTAAGACTAGGTAAGCCTAACACATGAAGAGATTCTATCAGAGATAACCAACTTACAATATAAACTTAAGCTGATAAATGAAATAACGTAACTAAAGTTAAATAAATGTTATACAATCTCCAGAACCGGTAGTACAGAGTCATAAGCTCTACTGACAAACACTAGAATTTCTAAATATGATAGTGTTTTGAAATGAAAATAAACATCAGGAAAGATAATATCCGAAGGTGACTCCGAGGCCTACGCACGTCAAGCATGTATACTGTCACGCCCCGACCTCGGGAACACGACCGGTGCTCAACCGAGATAACCCGGCCAAGCAAGCATGTACAATACCTTCTACCCGAACTCACTCATGAATAAAGAGGAGATTTATTTCATTAATTAGACAACGAGGAGGATAATGTGAACAACACCAATTCTTTATCATTAGTTACATCGTTTGTAAGTTTCAAAATACATACACTTTCATAGTTTGAAGTGGAAAAAGTGGTACAAATACAACATTAGTAGTTTGACCCTCCCAGCACCAACATACAACCCACACTATGTCTACGGAGCCTCTAATAGATACAAAAGAGTACTATGATAGTACCGGCAACAAGGCCCCGACTATACCTCAAAACATAATACACATGGGACAAAAGATACACGACCCCGAAATGAAGTGGGGCTCATCAAGCAAGCTGGGAAGAGGGTGTACCGCTATCACTGATCAACACCACCTGCTGTGAAACCACGTGCATCCATTAAAGATGCAGCGCCCCCGGCAAAAAGGGACGTTCGTACATATGGAATAGTACTAATATGTATGACTAAACACCCTCTCATTAGAACAGGTAACAATACAAGGAAGAACAGTCATAAAATCAATGGAAGCCTCAAACAATACTAAAACATCAAGTTAGGAGCAAGAGTAGTTTTGAAGTAAATTTCCATTATTTAGGTTGGGAGATCTTAGCACCGATATACCACCGTGATATTAGCACGGAGTTCGATCACGGCCCGATAGGCTAGGCCCTCTTACCCAAAGACATCAACCACAATCGCAATCACTATCACGATTTCAATTATTATCTCAATCACAATTTCAAGCACAATCACCACCATGTGTGCGGCATGGCGTCCGATCATGACCCGGCTGGATAGGCCATCTCACTACAATGTCGTGTGGATCGACATCATCGTTTATAGCAATCATCTCATCCCAACAAAGGGGAATATTCTCATCACATCAATCTCATCCCAAATGAGGGGAATAATCACAATTCACTTCTACATCGGCACGTGCAGTTTCGGGGTTAGGCTAATTCAAACTACCCTTCCTCGGTGACTAACGATACTGCCAAAATGTTTATTATTTAAAGGATTTACAACTCATTTCAACATCTTTTACACGTTTCTCAGTTTCATTGGCACTAGTGGCCCAAATGTAATATCATTCTTGGCACGTTAGCCGTATTTCATATTTCATGCTCACCTCTTTCACTTTCAAACATCATCACGGATCATCAACAACAAAGCATTTCTATTCAAGACTTTGAGTACATATGTGAGAAAATAAGAGTCTTAAGCACATTGATATTTCTACACAATTTGGCATAATAGCTTTCATTTGAAACACGACTTGAAGTCATAACATTTATATACGTAACCCATACGTTGAACACATTCTCAAATAGTAACATAACATGATGAGCATTTGGAATACATATTGAACATATATCTTTTGACAGAAAGCTTTCTCGGATTAGTCAAATTATAGTGAACAACTCGGTACATACAAGGATATCGTGGGATTCAATTTTAAGAGAGAAGTTTAGCCAACATACCTCGCTTTGAGCTTTCTTAAATTACTACAATTTTTTGAAAACCTTAGCAACTTTGATCTATTTAGAAACATAACCAAATTGAACACAAATTAGGAAGGATTTCATGGTTCCAGCTCATTTGAGCATTTTATCAAACACTAGGTGGACATTATGATTTCAAGGTCTTCCTATGGTGGATTTCTTCATCCCACTACCCAAAGTCTACCCATCGAGCTCGACAATCTTCTTTCAAACCTTGATAGTACACGCATGCATAATGAACAACTCCCACACCCAAGAATTGCTTCTCTCATTACCTATTTTCAGTTAAATCTCGAAATTGAAGGCTAGGGAGTAGAATCTTACCTCTAGGATGAAGACCTAGTGAGTTTTCCTTGTGAATTCTCCAACTTTTGAGCAAGAATTGAAGAACAATAAGCTTAGGAACTTCCCCTCTCATCTATGGCATTTCATCTCTCTAGAAATATAAGACTCTCTTTACAAATGGTGCCTAACGACTATATATCGAAATAGGGTCGGGTTATGAAGTTAGAAAAAATGAATCCCGGATGCAGATCTGGGGTCGCATAAAGGATTGCATAACACTTCTGCAGTCCGCAAAATGGACCGCATTATGGCCCTCCTGAATTGGGCATTTCTGTGCAGGTATGCGACAGGTCTACAATCTGTAGACCAATTCTGGGGTCGCATAAAAGGACCGCAGAACCTCCTTCCGAAATTTCTCATGCTAGCTTCTACGACGGATGTGCGGCCCGTGAAACGGTTATGCGGCCGCATAATAGTTCTCAAAATTTTCTCAAGTTCTGCTTCGCTCAGAGGCCGATCTGTGGCCCACAAAGTGGTTCTGCGGTCGCATAGTGGACCGCAGAAACGCCATGGTCTGCAAAATGATTCCTTCAACTCCCCAACATACTGTTTAACCCAAAAAGTCCATGCCGCGGCAAGCTCTCGATCACATTACTACCTCGGCGCCATGAAACCCCGGGTTTTAGGTGAAAGTTTTACGAGGCGTTACATATACCTTGAAGTCTCCAGCCACGCAAACACAACTCTCAAGACCAACACTACCAGAAGTACCTAGATCTATACAAAAATGTCCGGAAACATAGCATGAGTACACCACAACGGTACCCAGTAAGTATCAAGACTAACCTCGGTGGAGTCGTGGAAAGAACATCAATGTAAGGCTAACAACGTAAAAATTATTAATATAAAACCAATGAAGGTTAAATAGAAACACAATTGGCAAGAAGAAGTAAACGAGTAATAAAGCAGCAACATACTCCGAACACATATGAAATATGAATGAACTCAAATTAGGAAACAGATGACAATTCAAATAATCAAATCGTTCCCAACGCATGACTTACAACAAAAATTACCTCAAGGAACCACACCTCGTAACCACATATCATAAGCCACAACTCCAAATCTTACACGCATGGCACCCCGTGCCCACATTATCAATCACCTTCTCATGGCAGAGTCCAAGCACTATTATGTACATTGTATCCGTATCAAATGCCAAACAAAATGTTCGAGAGATTTATTTAAATACAATAAGGAATAATACCAATCTTGAATAAAGTAACGCGTCAAATGAGAAACTGAGTTTATCTTAAAAACCAAGTAAAATAAAATAAAGTACAATTTATACAAAATAGAGTATCAAATGAGTTTAGTTTAGAAATTAATAGGGTAAAGTAAAATAACTTTTTTTGAATAAAGTAAACCATTAGATAAGTTAACGGATTAAATATAGAATTAGTCAAAGTAAAACGTGATATCAATAATAAGTAAAGTAAAAAAATCAATAAGGTAATGAGTTTAATTTGAGAATCAATTAAAGCAAAGTATGATAACCATTGAAGAAAATAGTAAAGCACCGAATGAGGTACGAGTTTTATCTTTAAAGTCACATAAATAAAGTACTTTAATAATTCTTTTATTTAGAACCATTATGTTGCCAAAAACTCATCAGAGTATGAGATAATGACTCCACGCAAATAAATTCATCTTGAAAATCAATTCACTAAGTAACAGGAGGACATGTTAGCACATTAAAGCATCACATCAAATCACGTCGAATGCATGACTCACATAAGAAGTCAAAATCATTCCAACACAAAATAAAAATAAATAACCAAATACAGTCAAAATACAAGTTAGATGATTCACAGAAAAATAATATTTGTTCAAATCAACAAGCCTTTCCAATGTAGAATATACAACAAAATCACACAGAGGTACCACACCTCATTTTCACATTTCATAAATCACAATCTTCCTTATATCACCGCCTGATCCTTGCATTTATTTTTTAAAATATTTTTTCCGAAATAGCTATACGCGTTTTAGCCCCCTTATCTCACTACGTGGCTTCAAGTAATTCCATTACTAGCAACACGCATATAAGTTCCATCTTATCTCACTGCATGCGTTTCAATACCTACTCTTATACCACTGCATGCGTATCAATACCATAACACAATAATCAACTCGCGCCACAACACAATAATCAACTCGCACCACATATGTCCATATGCCACAACATTGCCCAATTCAACAATACCAATATCAGCACAACACATAGCCGACGACTCAACCACGATATGTACAAGAATCTCAATAACAACCAAATGAATGAGAAATAACTCAACAAGGAAAGGTATTCCAATAACCAACAATTTTGACCACAAATATGTTAATAGCTCTTCAACAACCACAACCTCAATAGATCAACAAGGATAATATTTCCATGAAATGGAAACTTCAAATTCTAATGCGTAACATAAGCTTAACAATGAAAGAGATAGCATGAAATAGCAACTGCAACCAATTGCATGAGAATAACTCAACTATAGAAATAATAGCATGTAACAACAACTATCAATCAATGCATATAAGGGAAAGCTCGACAATGGAAACTAGACCATGTAATTACAACTTCAATTAATACACGTAAGAATAAACTTGGCCAGCGAAATATAGAACAATTAATAACAACTTTAATTAAATGCTTATAAATAACCTAAGAGTCTACATTCGGTCAATTTTCACATATAAGCCTGTATACACGCTCGTCACCTCATGTACACGTCTTTCACATAATCAAATAGTTCAATCAAACCCAATCCTAACCCCACACAAAGTTAGGCAAGATACTTACCTCGAACAAGCTAAATCAGTCTACTAATAAGCCCTTCCCACGCAAATTCACTTCTCAACTGCTCGAATCTAGGAAAAATAACTTAATATCATAAATAAAATTTATAGGAAACAATTTCGGATAATAAAGATTTGATCTTTAACTAAAATAAAAAAGTCAACCCCGGGCCCGCACCTCGTAACTCGATAAAACTCACAAATTCCGAACATCCATTCTGATACTAGTCCAACCATACCAAAATCATTTACTTCCAATCTCAAATAGGCCTTCAAACCATCAATTTATGTTTTAGATAGTTTTTACTAAAATTCTCAATTTCTCCAATTCAAATCATTCATCAAACACTGAAATCGAGGTTAGAATCATGAAGTAATAAAAAATCCGAGTCAAAAATACTTACCCCAATCCAAGTCGTAAAAATTTCCTCCAAAATCGCCCAAAATCGAGCTCCAAAACCTTGTGAGAAAAAGTAACTAAATTCCGAAAGAACAAAAAAATACAGCAGATGTCCCCGCTCGAATCAGGTTCTGGATTATTCGGAAATTTACATTTGATAACCCCAGCATAATCCTTACGAGATTACACCCAAGATAGCCTCTTGAATCACCCAATATGGCCTTAAAATGAGGGAGATGTGATATTTTGAAGTTTTAAAAGAAATCTGAAAATTTCAGGGATATAAATAGCATTTTTGTAATTACTTACACCCGAAAAAAATCCAGCAATATGAAAATCTTTGTTTTAGCACCCAAAACTCATTCGGAACCTCCCGGACACAAATCGTATATATTTCAATCATAAAACATGCTACGAACCTGCTCGCGCACTCAAAACACTGAAAAGAGGTCATCTTGATCCGATATTAACCTTGGTCAAACTTCAAATCCTTAACTTAACTAGTTTCTCAACAAATAATCCAAAACACACCCGAGCCTCTCGGAACCCCATCCAATCATACCAATAAGTACAAATACATCATCCAAACTTATCCAAAGCCTCAAAACACCCACGAGAACATCACAATAAAGAATCGAGGCTCAAGCCGAATAGAATTTCTATTTAGTTGTTAAATCTTCATTCTTTCTAAAGAGTGTTCGAATCACACTTAAACACTAAGAATTACTTTCAAACTTTGCACACAAGTTCAATTCAACAATATAGACCTATCCAAAGTCTCAGAACACCAATTGGAGTCTAATAATATCAAAGTCAACCCTTGGTCAAACTTATAAACTCCTAAGTTCTTCAAATTACCAACTTTCGACAAATAGTATCAAATTCTTATAGAAACCTCAGAAACCAAATCCTAACATACGTACAAATCTAAAATCATCATACAAATCTATCAAAACAATCAAAACTTGATTCCTGTTAACCCCATTGAGCTTGTAATCTTGTTTCTTTGGCAACCACATTACAAGCCTTACCTATTTGTTCGAATTGACCATCTATTTGAACCATTTACCTCTCGTGAGCACTTGAATTTGGTATGAACTTTGTAAAACTTGGGGGTGGTTGGTTTGACTTTTGAGAAGAACTAATGAAACAAGGAGAAAGGTGCATTGCATTGAAAAACGATAAGAGCTAGTTGAATTGAAAAAAAAAAAAGGAAAGAAAAAAAAAGTTGTATTGTTGTGCAAAATATTCTTCGATAGTGGTGACTTTTGATGTAATTGTGCTTAAAGAAGTAGGGAGTTGATATATGTTGATTAAGGATGGAGTTATGGTTTGGCATAAGTGTGGGGTTTTGAACAATGGAATGTATATATTAAAGTGCTTAGGGAGGTGTAGTCACTCCTACATCTAAATATATCCTACCCATCCCGCAGCCTACATTACAACCAATTAAAGTCCTACTTGATCCTTGACTGAGTGGGTTCAACTAGTTGATTAGTACACCATGGGCAAGCCTATGGTATGTCTTTTGTGGCATATGAATGTTATTTCTGAGAGTGAGCTAATTCTTTCTATCTTAAGTTCCTAACTGTTCTTAATCTTTATTGTGTGTGGAACTACTCTCTATTGTTGTGTGAGGGCACTTGACTCATGAAGGAAAGGTAATGTTATTGACTTCTGTGTTAGAGTAAGTGAGCGGGTTATAAATAATGCGTGGTGCTTGTGAGTCAAATTTTGAGGCTAGGATGTTACGGTATTGTACTTAATCTATTTTAAATATGCTTGGTGTGATGAGTTATTAGAGTTTTTGAAAAAGGTCGTGTCTTTATAAAGTGTAGTTCGATTGCTCGAGGACGAGCAATGGTTTAAGTGTGGGGTGCTGATGGTAGACTATAATTGTGTATTTTAGTCGCTTATTGCACTGTAATTCACTGCACTTTATTTGTTTTGAGCTTTAATTGATAGTGTTTTGCACTTATTATGTATTTTATGCCCTGTAGGAGTGTTTCCCAGCTATGTAGATCTTATGAAATGAATTCGAGCTATTTGGAGCTTTGAAGTCTGAGTATAAGCCCAAGGGATTAAGCCAGGATCGTGTTCGGGGGTCGAGGACCAACTCTGGACGTCAAGGCGCACGAAAAATCTGTACTCTGATAAATCCCCACTGTCGCGGTGCGTGGGGCACCGCGCTTGTGCATTTTTCTGCTGCCTGTTAGAGCCAACTCTCTGGATTTCCCCACTAATGCCCCGCATGGCGCGTTGCCCCTTGCGGTGCGCCTGTGCAATTTTTACAGAGTAAAAATCCTATTTCGGCTAGGAGAAGGTGATTATGTCTGGGCCCGACCCTACTTGGTATAAATACATGAAAAAATATTATTTTCTTGACTTTTGACACATAATCTACCTAAGGAGGCTAAGGAGGAATTGGAAGAACATGAGCACAAGATTTCATCATTCCATCCTCAATCAAGACACGAGTTTGGATTGAATTTATGTTTTTCTATACTTTAATTTTATCTGTGATGAATTGCTCCATGTCTATGGAGTAGTTGTCTTTAAGGTTGGATGGATTCGGTGTATTGATGATTGTTTGTGGATTATAACTCTAGTTTTAAGTATTGAAGCGTTTTTGGATGATTTAATTGTTGCATGTATATTCACTCGTTCATGTAATCGAGAGCGGCATAACTTGTGATGTGTTTGCATTATATTATTGGTTGAGTTCATTAATTCTTCTTAGTAATCAAAAGAAGCTAGTTGAATCATTGATTAAACCTAGTTAGGAGAATAATCAAAAGAGATTTTCCTAAAGACCAATCCACTATGCATTCTTGCATATCTTCACGTGCTTAAATTTGTTCATCTTGTGAGGCTAAGACTTAATCGAGAGAGGAGTTTTTGCTGAACGTTTGAACTAATAATTGAGTGAATTCAATAGGCTCACTTAAACATTAGAAGTGAATTATCTAGAGTTGGATCCCAAAAATTATCTTGCAGCTATCCTATCAACCTCTATTTTCTCCCACTGATAACTTCCTTGCTTATCCTTGTTTCAATTGTCATTAGTCAATTAGCTCTAGATTCTTAGTTATTTTAGTATAAATCACATAATCCTGAACTGTTGATAATCTTGGATAGCAACCAAGCTAGAAAATACGATAATACTGTTTAATTCTAATCCATGTGGATACGATATTATACTATACTATATTTGATTAGCGAGCTTGATTTTAAGTGTTGTTTTGTGCTCGTCAAATTTTGGCGTCGTTATCGGGGATTGGAAATCAATAGTGTTTGAAATAGTTTGTAGTGCTAATTCAAATTTTTTTTTTCTTTTTAGTTAATTTTATTTTTTTTCTTTTTACGGTTGGTGTTCTTTGACTGTGCACAGGTTACAGGTTTAGATTGGTGCATGACTCGAGCTTCTGCAAAAGAAGCGCTACCGTACGAGCCAGAAATTGAAAAATAACTGCGACAGCTGAGGAAAGAAAAAAATCTGAACGAGACGTTAGTTGGCAATCCTCAACTATAGATATGGCTGAATTGGTGAGGATAATGTAGATTTGGTTGCGAGAGAGGCAGCCCAACGACGAGAACAAGCTGCACGGGATGCTGAGGAAGCAGCTATTAAAGATGCGCAGATTATCTATGAAGAAGAGAGGGGTCGAAGAATTGCTCAAAATCAACCCTTGGGTGCAGACCAGTTCGAAAATATAGCTACCATGCCTGGGAGACCACTTGGCGATTATGCTAGACCGGTCTACAATCAAGGTTTATCAAGTGTTAGATCACTTTCAATTGTAGCAAACAATTTTGAGTTGAACCAAGGGTTGCTTCAAACCCTTCAGAATTGCTGTGTCTTCAAAGGGAAGCCAAACGAAGATCCAAATACACATCCAATGGACTTCGAGGAGATTATGAACACCTTTCAATATAATGGTGTGTCACAAGATGTAGTGTAATTAAGGGCATTCCCGTTCACACTCAAAGATGATGCAAAGCGGTGGCTTCGAAGCTTGCCCACGGGATCGATCAGAACATGGGAGGAGATGGCCAGAAAATTCCTTGAACTATTTCTTCTTAGATAAAATGGGCAAGTAAGAGAAATCCATAACTTCTGCTAGAAAGATACTGAAACTGTTGTTGAAGCATAGGAGAGGTTTAAGGAGATTGTTCGAAAGTGTCAACATAGAGGAATTGAACTCTAGAAGCAACTTCGGGACTTTTGGTATGGATTGACACCGACATCGCGTAGAACATTGAGCAATGCAGCTGAAGGTCCCTTGATGAAGAAGACTCCAAAGGAGATAGTTACAATTTTAGATGAGTTATCTGAAGATGCTAATCAACGGCCCTTAGAGAGTGCTGAAAGAAGAAGATCAACTGGTGTTCACCAGGTTGATGTTAATACATCCGTGTAGGTACAGCTTGATGATATGGCGAAGGAGATAAGGAAGCTGACCTTAGCCTCTATATAATGTGAGTCTCACGCAGCTTGTGATATATGTGGAAGAAAATACCCTACTCATGTGTGTCAAGCCTTAACTGAGGAGGTAAATGCTGTGGGAAACTACAATTTTAATGTAATGGGTCAGAGGCACCCCGGGTTTTCATGGAGTTCACCTAGAGGTAGTGCGAATGCTTGGCAACAAAATAACTCTAGACCCCAGGGACAAGGAGCTTCAACATACCAATATCAGCAGAGGCAGCAATTTCAGCCTCAATAGCCCATTCAGCCTGGTCTAGAGGATTTAATGAGGGCTTTCATTCAAGACAGATGAGAGGCTGGACGCTCATGGAGCGGCTATCAAGGAATTGGGTACTGATCTTCAAAACCTGGAGAGACAAGTCGGATAGATTGTAACAATATTATCTGAGAGGGCTCCATGAACTATCCCCGCTGACACTGAAAAGAATCCCAAAGAAATAGTGAATGCTGTAACTCTGAGAAGTGGGCACGTGTTGAAAGATACCACCCCGATCCAAAATGAAGTGAAACTTGAAAAAGAAAGTGAGGAGCAGCTGAAAAGTGATGATGACGAGAGAAGTAAGGCCCGATGAAAACTAAGAAGAAGAAGAAGGAAGAAAAATCAAGAAGGGGGGAATATGAGGAGAGCAAACATATGCCTGCTTTACCTTTCCCTCAAAAGCTATGTAGAGAAAAGATGGACAAGCAGTTTGGGAGGTTTCTGGATGTGCTGAAATAGGTTCATGTGAATTTTCCATTCATAGAAGTGCTCTCATAAATGCCTTCTTATGCAAAAATTTTTAAGGAAATCCTGACAAAGAAGAGGAAGATAGAAGAGACCTCGGTGGTGAAGCTCACAGAGCATTGCAGCGGAATGTTGCATAATAAACTCACACAAAAGTTTGGAGATCCAAGGAGTTTTACTACACCATGATCTTTAGGCTTTATTAATTTTGATATATCTTTATGTGATTCTGGTGCCTCAATTAATCTAATGCCTCTATCTATTTACAGAAAACTGGAGAAGGAGATTAGAGAGATAAGGTCGATGCCAATATCTTTCCAGCTAGCAGACCAAACGACTTTAATACCCTTGAGGATAGTGGAAGATGTGTTAGTTCGAGTGGATAAGTTCCTATTTCCTGTAGATTTTATAGTGGTGAAAATGGAAGAAAACAAGGAGGTCCCCCTTATCTTAGGAAGACCATTATTAGCGACGGGTAGAGTTATATTAGATATACACGAGGGAAAACTCATACTTAGGGTGGGTGAGGAGACTGTGACTTTTGAGATGAATATAGAAAAGGGGGCACAAAAAGAAAAACCAGCTGCGAGTGTTAAGTGAAAAGTAAAGGGCTCAAAAGAGAAGGCTGCACTGAGCGGGAAAGATAAGTGTGGGGTGTACCCCAAGAAAGCTGAGAAGAAGTTGTCGGCATGGATGTGCGCATTAGTTCGAAGGCAAGGAATAGAGCCCGACTTCGACTCAGACCCCTATTAGATGTTCAGGGAAGATTTCTTTACCTTATACTTTTTAATTGTGTGTCATGAGGACATGCCACAACTTAAAGTGTGGGGTAGGGGATAATTGTATGTTGTATGTATATGTGTGAGTTTTTTTAGTTGTAGTAGTTGGAAAATTAAAAAAAAAACATAAAAATTTGAATAGTTGTAGTAGTTGGAAAATTGAAAAAACATAAAAATTTGAAATTTTTTGCTTTTTCCCGACGATGGATATCATTCAACGGGTTTCTTGAGGGATTAAAGTCGAAAGAAAAAGACAAAAAGAATTTCTTTTGTTAGGTAGTGTAATAATTCCTCCTTGGTTTTTCTTTGTGCAGCGGTTCTTGTCCAAGGGTTTTGTTTAAACCGGGTGTAGGTAATTTTTATTTTTCTAGAAGTAGGAAACCTTGTGCTGTGAATTGAATGAAGGCAATATCTCTTAACTTTATTATGCTTTGAGAATAGTAAGTGCTTTAGTTGGGGCGCTTAGGCTCAGTTTTTGACTCTGCTATAAGTGCCTTAAAGTGTATGACCTTAACGTTGCTTAACTTCATAGACTAGAGTGTTGTGATAAGTCTGATCCTGAGTGAGTTATGTGCCATGTGTGTGTGAGGTTTTGTGTATTCTGCACATTGCATTTGATGTCTAGAACTTTCCCCGTGTGTTTGCAAAGCGTAATAGTAGTTTTATTTTGTCTTGGAAGTGATTTAGGCATTTCATTGTTAAGCCATAAGCTTTTGTCCACCTAATTGTTATATATCTTAGTTAACCCCGTTGAGCCTGTAATCCTGTTTCTTTGGCAACCACATTACAAGCCTTACACATTTGTTCGAGTTGACCATCTATTTGAACCCTTTACCTCTCATGAGCACTTGAATTTGGTATGAACTTTGTAAAAGTTAAAGTGTGGGGTGGTTGGTTTGGCTTTTGAGTGGAACTAATGAAATAAGGAGAAAGGTGCACTGTATTGAAAAATAATAAAAGCCACTTGAATTGAAAAAAAAAAGGAAAGAATAAAAATGTTGTATTATTGTGCAAAATAAACTTTGATAGTGGTGACTCTTGATGTAATTGTGCTTAAAGAAGTAGGAGTTGATATATGTTGATTTAAGGGTGGAGTTATGGTTTGATATAAGTGTGGGGTTTTGAACAATGAAATGTATATATTAAAGTTCTTAGGGAGGTGTAGTCACTATAATATCTAAATGTTCCTACCCATCCCGCAGCCTACATTACAACCAATTAAAGTCCTACTTCAACCTTGACTGAATGGGCTCGATTAGTTGAGTAGTACACTACAGGCAAGCATATGGTACGTCTTTTGTGATATATGAATGTTGTTTCTGAGAGTGGGCTAATTCTTTCTATCTTGAGTTCCCAACTGTTCTTAATCTTTATTGTGTGTGGAGCTACTCTCTATTGTTGTGTGAGGGCACTTGATTCATGAAGGAAAAGTAATGTCATTGACTTCTGCGTTAGAGTAAGTAAGCGGGTTATAAATAATGTGTGGTTATTGTGAGTCAAATTTTGAGGCTAGGATGTTACAGTATTGTACTTAATCTGTTTTAAATATGCTTGGTGTGATGAGTTATTAGAGTTATTAAAAAAGGTCGTGTCTCTATAAAGTGTAGTTCGATTTCTCGAGGATGAGCAATGGTTTAAGTGTGGGGAGTTGATGGTAGGGCTATAATTGTGTATTTTAGTCACTTATTGCACTCTAATTCACTGCACTTTATTCGTTTTGAGCTTTAATTGATAGTATTTTGTACTTATTGTATGTTTTATGCCCTGTAGGAGTGATTCCGAACCATGTAGATGTTATGGGATGAATTTAAGCTATTTGGAGCTTTGAATTCTGAGTAAAAGCCCAAAGGATTTAGCCGGGATCGTGTTCGAGGGTCGAGGATAAAGTCTGGATGTCAAGGTGCACAAAAATTTCGTACTCTGAGAATCCCCACTACCGCGGCGCGTGGGGCGCCGCGCTTGTGCATTTTTCTGCTGCCTGTTAGAAACAACTCTCTGGATTTGCCCACTAATACCCCGCATGGCACGTCGCCTCATGCGGCGCGCCTGTGCAATTTTCACAGAGGAAAATCCTATTTCGGCTAGGAGAAGGTGATTTCTTCTGGGCCCGATCCTACTTGGTATAAATAAATGGAAAACTTTTATTTTCTGGACTTTTGACACATATTCGACCTAAGGAGGCTAAGGAGGAGTTGGAAGAATACGAGCACAAGGATTTCATCATTCCGTCCTCACTCAAGACACGAGTTTGGATTGAATTTATGTTTTGCTTAAATTTTATCTGTGATGAATTGCCCCATATCTGTGGAGTAGTTTTCTTTAGGATTTGATGGATTCGGTGTATTGATGATTCTTCGTGGATTATAACTCTAGTTTTATGTATTGAAATATTTTTGGATGATTTAACTGTTGCATCTATATTCACTCGTTCATGTAATCGAGAGAGGAATAACTTGTTGATGTGTTTGCATTATATTGTTGGTTGAGTTCGTTAATTCTTCTTAGTAATCAAAAGAGGCTAGTTGAATCATTGATTAAACCTAGTTATGAGAATAATCGAAAGAGATTTTCCTAAAGACCAATCCACTACGCATTCTTGCATATCTTCACGTGCTTAAATTGGTTCATCTTGTGAGGCTAAGACTTAACCGAGAGAGGAATTTTTGCTGAACGTTTGAACTAATAATTGAGTGAATTCAAGAGACTCACTTAAACATTAGAGGTGAATTATCTAGAGTTAGATCCCAAACAATTATCTTGCACCTATCCTATCAACCCCTATTTTCTCCCACTGATAACTTCCTTGCTTATCCTTGTTTTGATTGTCATTAATCAATTAGCTCTAGATTCTTCGTTAATCTTAGTATAAATCACATAATCCTCAACTGTTGATCATCTGGGATAGCAACCAAGCTAGAAACTACGATAATAGTGTTTAATTCCAATCCCCGTGGACACGATATTATCATATACTATATTTGATTAGCGAGCTTAATTTTAAGTGGTGTTTTGCGCTCATCAGTCTGTTAACCCAAAAGTCAAACCTTGGTCAACTCTTCCAACTTGAAGCTTCTAAAACGAGAATCATTCTTCCAAATCAATCCCGAACCGCTCGAAAAGCAAAACAGACCATACACGCAAGTCATAATACATAATATGAAGCTACTCAACTCTCAAACCACCGAATGGAACGCTAAAGCTCAAAACGACCGGTCAGGTCATTATAGGAAGAAGGCTTTTCCGCTGTCGGTTCGGGGCCTTTATCCTCTTTGGTCTCTCCTTCGGTTCCCAAATGCTTAGAACTAGTACGAGGAGTCACTTGCAGTGGGCCAAGCAGGAAGATTCTTATGAGCAGTTCACTCTAGTCCCCAGGCCTAGGCAATGCAACAATCGATATTGGTAATGCCTTCTTTGGCCTCATCCAAAGTCTTCCTCTTCATATCATGCATGGCATAGGTTTTTCGAAGACAAGAGAGTCTTCTTGGTTCTGGAGTTTTCCTCGGAGTTTGTCAATTTTTGCCTAGAGCTCTTCATTTTCAGCCTTCATTGCGCTGAGTCTGAAATCAAACTCAACATTGGTGGTTGAGTGAAGCTGGTTTTGCTTCGTGACTCTCTTAAGCCTCTCTTCCATTTTGTCCCTCAACTCCTTGGCAGTAGTGGCCTCCTCGGTTTTGGCACGTAAGCCAGCTTCCAAGTTGTTAACTTGTTCCATGAAGGCAGGCTCACGCTTGGCAGAACCAGTCACAACATAGTGAAGCTCGACCCATTTAGCCTTCGCTTCCTTGAGGTTTTCGTGTAGCTGGGCGGCTTTTTGACTATGAGTCATTCTTTCTTGCTTGGACTGCTATAGTCGGGCCTCGAGCTCATCCATTTGAGCAACTTTGGCCTCCAGCACCAGGAAGCGCTCAGCAAGCTGGTTTCTTTCAGCCTAAAGTTGGCCTCGTTCTGAAGCAAGCTCTTGCTTGTCCAAAATCAACCTCTGCAGGCCCTCAGAGGCAAGAAAGTTGGCCTGAAGAAGGGATAAAACCAAGGTTATGACTTCGAAACATAAATTGAAAGAAGGTGGAAAAGTGTGAGATTGTTACCTGTGCCGAGAAATGCATGCTGTTATTTATGAGGCACTCCCACGAAAGGAAGTCCATCTTCTTCCAGTCTTTCGCTGGCTTAAAGTAATTGGCAAACTCCACCGGCTTGGAGAGAATATGGAACTCCTTCAAAACCGAAAGAATGGCGCTTCGCCTTCCACAAGGATCTTGGGAAGTCACCGAGTAATTATTTTTCCAGGTTCTTATGGTCAGGAGAACGTTGTTGATACTCAATTTTACCCTCATATTTTTATAAAGTATTCCATATACTTTCAAAATATTATTTTGCGTTATTACTCAATTTATAGAAGTCATACAGGTGATTCTATGATTTTTAAAATTTTTAAAATTGATTTCTTGCATTTTTCTAAATTATCAAATATTTACTAATTATACCTTCAAATTATTTTGAGTGATTTAACTTAATTATTTAAACTCATATGCATACTCTATAATATTTTACTTCCTTATATATATATATATATATATATATATATATATATATATATATATATATATATACACACACATCTTTACCCGTTATTTACATCATTTGCAATAATAGCCTATATTCTCATAATAATTGCATTTACTATATTACTTATGTCAAAATAGTATTTTTGTATTTTTATAAACATGAGCAACTATTTCAAAGTATTATATTGCATAATAGTTTTTTATATTTATCTAGCTATTTTATTAATTTATTTTTCCTTAATTATATATGTTTTTAATACCAGCCCAATTTTGAACCAATTCTCGGACCAAATAGGCTCAAATCACTGGCCTAGATATCCCAAAACCTTCGCCAAATCTCCCCTAGCCCAAACCAAATGACCTCTTTTAATCATAACCCGATCGGGACCCATTTTTCGACCCGCCCCGTTTTTCCTCTAATCCTGGTTGTTGATCTCAAATGAAAAACGGCCCGCAGTCGTTCCCCCGTTTTTAATTACCCTCCGAAAAATATTTTCGGTGACACCCTAAACTAAAAAGAATGTTACTCGAGGTTTTAAGACGTGTACCATTATGAATCCATGCCTGAGAGTAAAATAGTCTACTTTGTAAACAGATCCATAAAATTGCCTTAAAAAACAAACATAGCCATCACGAAAGGTTATACTACATATTATAATCAATTTTAGTAATTAGTCCGAGAAATTTAAAATATATATATAGGAATATTTTATTATTTATTTCATTGCTTTTTAAGGTCTAATCAAGTAACTAAAGAAACATGATTTAATCATGACATTAAAACAGCTTACTGGCAAACGCAGAAAACGAATTGGTTCTGCTGTTAGAGTAGAAGATTTTGGAGTTACAAGGTGAACTCAAGCAGGTTCGAAATCTCGCCAACCTCTCCCTTACTTTGAATGTCCCTAACATCAATCATCAGAATGCTACCACTAAAAATCGGACACTACCCCAGAACCCACAACCTCAAAATCCGCCACCCCCAGCTATACAAAACCTCCCTGCAACACATCAATACCACAAACCCGCACCCCCCAAAACCTTAACCCTCCACCAATACAAACTCCTCAACAACACCACTATAATACGACCCAATATCCGGAAACCACCACCTATCATACCCCACAAAATATGCCCCAACCTACCCCTGATCCACCCCAGACCTTAATCACTGTTCATCCACACACCAAGGCAACCCCATATACGTGGAAACTTTACCACACACCCTGCAGCAAACACTATACCTACCCGAACCAACCGAGAAAGACCTGCTCATCTGGAATATGGCTGAAGAACTAAAAAAGTTTTTTGGAAGAGTCCAAAGCATTGAGGGAGGAAAAGGTGTCAAAGGTTTGAATTATGAAGACTTATGTATCCAGCCAGACGTGGAGCTACCGGAGGGTTACAAACCTCCAAAGTTTGAGATGTTTGATGGCACCGGTGACCCCAAGGTGCATTTGAGGACCTACTGCGATAACTCGTGGGAGTAGGTAAGAACGATCAAATCCGTATGAAGTTGTTCATGCGAAGTCTCACTGGAGACGCTTTATCCTGGTACATCAGTCAGAACCCCAAGCTGTGGCCCAATTGGGTAAGTATGGTGTCTGACTTTATGGACCGATTCAGGTTCAACACAAAAAATGCACAGGATGTTTTCTATATTCAGAACCTCAAGAAGAAGTCCACGAAGACATTCTGCGAATATGCCACCCGCTGAAGATTAGAGGCCCTCAAGGTGAGGCCGTCGCTAGAAGAGGAACAAATGAATAAGTTTTTTGTCAGAGCTCAGGATCCATGGTACTATGAGAGATTGATGGTTATAGAGAATCACAATTTTTCCGACATCATCAAGTTGGGAGAAAGAATAGAGGTGGGCATCAAGAGTGGTATGGTTACCAACTTTGAAGGCTGCAAGCTACCAATAAAGCCTTACAGCCCGGAGGCATTTCAAAGAAGAAGGAAGTGGGTGTCATGATGGTAGCGCAAGGTCCGAAGTCTCCCCTCATCTATCACACCTATCACACCTATCACACCTACAATACCCAGCCAACATACTACCACTCATCTCCACCTACCCGTCAGAACTATTCAAAACCCCGACCAAACTTCGACCGCAGAACTCCTAGACAATACACTCCTATTGCTTAACCTATATCCCAATTATACGAGGGACTAAAGGCCGCCGGTTATATCACTCCTATTCTTGCAGCTGTTATTGAAAATCCTTCCAAGTGGGTCAATCCCAACAAGACTTGTGCCTATCATTCAGGTATGAAGGGTCACATTATCATGGAGTGCCGCATGTTGTAAGACAAGATCCATACATTGATTGACACCTAGGTCATACAGGCAAATGAATCTGCACCAAATGCCCGCAATAACCCCCTTCATGATCACAGGGATGAGGGAGTAAATGTGATCGAGACTGATGAAGAATGGGACCAAGAAGGATCCATCGGTCGTATTCGAGAGGGAGACACTTCTATGACATCTCCTGTCACACTCTCGCTGATTGTGGTGCAAACCAAGGCGCAATTCGAGGTTGAAGTTGCCACACCCAGGCTGCCATTCACTGTGATGGTAGCTCCATCGCCATCCTACAAACCTGACGTTGTTCCATGGGATTTTGTAGCAGAGACAAGAAGGAAAGTAAAAGCCAAGATGGAAGAGACAGGTGCCTCCCAGGGAATGACTAGAACAGGCAGAGTCTACACGTCGGAAACTCTTGGGGGAACAAGTAAGGAGACCGCACCAAAACTACTTGTTGTGGAGACATGTACTGGTGACCTTTGGAGGAAGGTACAGGTGAGGGAGTGTTCTGTTGTTGATCACCTAAACAAAACTCTCGCTCAAATTTCCATCTTATCATTGTTACAAAACTCAGACGCACATAAGAACACCTTGATGTAGGTGTTAAGTGAAGCTTATGTACCTGCTAGTATCACTAGTGGAGAGATGGAAAACATGGTAGGACGGGTGCTGGAAAGTCACAAAATCACTTTCCATGAAGATGAGTTGCTGCTGGGTGGGTTGAGTCATAATAGAGCATTACACATCACTATACAATATGAAGATAAGGTCATTACTCGAGTTTTGATTGATGGGGATTCGAGTATGAACATATGCCCTTTGACTACTCTGAAAAGATTGGGCATATGGTATACCGGAAATACGGATGGGGAGCATGAACGTGGAAGCATTCGATGGGTCCCAAAGAAAGAAGAATTTTGCTTACCATAGTTCTTGGCTCTCCACCCGTATTTGGGAGCCATTTCTTTCCATCGCCGAGTTTCTAGAGTAATGATATCCAATATTTTTTAGACACATTGGGCCAGTCCCTCAACCCGTGGTGGTTCTCAACGGGTAGCTGCAATGAAGAAAATAAAATGTTAGTTAAGGAGAAACTTTTTGCACGAAGAAAAGAAAACGAATATACAAAGACTTACGAAGAATTAGCGTTGTGGTCAGGATGATATCCCCGGCAACTATAATGACGAATCGTTCCATCCACCCACGATCGTTGTTGTCATCAAAAATAGTGAGAAGGGCGTGGTGACCACGCTTGCTCACACCGCCGCAGAAAATTTTGAGGGAGTAAAGATTTATTATGTGTGCAAGAGTCAAGGTTTCCCCGGTCTCAGAGCACAACTGACGAAGGCAAGCCACTGTACGCTATATAGATGGGCCTACTTGTGCCATCAAACCTGGTATCGGTGGCAGAACTCCAAAATTATTGGGTCAATTCCTTCACCCGACCCCAAGGTGAAGGGACCCAAAGTGAAGGGGTATGTATAAACATACATGAAGCTCGCTCTAAAGTAGGTAACTCGTTCTACCCCATCTGGGGCGAAGATTTAAATATTGTTATAGTTACATTCCTCCCTCACGACAGGGATGCTAGAAGTACGAATGGAGGAGGGGTACCTACGAACATGCCAAAACCTCCTACTCGTGGGATCTGCATGTGCTTTTTTCTCTTGGAGATCAGACGTGGTACTAAGGTGAAGCGGAATGATGGTATTCACGGTTAGAGGTTCAGAATCGGCGTCAACCTCTTTAGTTTTATTTTTCTTCGAGCCTCCACCGAAGAGAAGACTAGTATTTTCGAAGATAGCATTGTAAGAAGAAATGGTGATAAAGATCAATGAAGAAGCTTTTACTTAGAAAGACAAATGTTGTAGAAAAGTTCTAAAGAAATTCAAAGAAGGAGAAAGAGTTGTGAAAGTAGTTAAAGTGAAGAAGTACAACTGATATATAGCAGAGAAGTTATAGACGGCAAAAATCGTGGTCATGATTACCTTGAAAACCGGCAAAAATACTTGCTCAATCACGGGGCAACACGTATTCGGGGTATTAAATGCGAGGAGACGTGCATCCCTTCAAGTGTCAGAGACCGTTCAGGAACTTTCCCGCCAAGAAAAGAATTTCCATCTACTTCCCGTTAACACTGAGTTGCGTCATAAAAAAGTAGGAGGACTATCTGTATGGGGTGAAATTGGTTCATAACTGATAGTCGAATGGCGAGAGGACACGTAAAACCGAAGACAGGCAAAAGATGAGTCAGCAAGCGGGTGCATTGTGTGTAACCGGTACAGGATGGATCCCGAAGGAAACATAGCTGATAATAAAGATTGAAAGGTTTGACATCAGATAGCATTTAATGAGCAGCCGTTACAGAGAATATCTGCATTCAAAGCCTGTCGGTATGCACCCATCAATGACGTTTTTATTCTCATTCAAGAGGAACTTGATTTTAGGATCTTGTCTCCCTAAGTAGCGCTATAAATAGCAGGATTAATGTCCATTATAGGGACATAAGACATTCTGTATACAAAAGTTGTAATCTATCTCTTATTACACTGAATTGAAACACTTGAAATATTATCGCTCTTGTCATCGGAAAGGCTAAGTCCTTAGTCAGGCTTGTTATCTCCTTTAGTTTCATTCGTTAATCTAATTTCCATTCCTATTTATTATTTTTTCTCAAATCGATTCGCTTGTCTATAAGTCACATTACAAATTCAACTATATCATTTTATGGGTAAAAAATTTTAACACGTGCCTTATACATGGATTAGTTCTCCCAATCCACCAACCATCATTGATCGATTTTCCCTCCGATTACATATCCTGTATTACTTCCCATAAACTTTTTTACCCTCAAAATCGGAAAATAATTGAATTATAAGTGGTTTAAGGATACGTGATTTAATTTGATACTAAACAATAAATCAAATTGCAATTGAAATAAGTAATGGAAAAGTAAATGCTAACCACACAAGTTGAACAGTCTTAGCCTTGGAAGGTTTGCCATCCTCGAGCCAAAAATGCTTTTATTGATATTGGAATAGAAATAGCAAGAGAATAACAAGAACTTGACGAGAATAATAATATATTGCTTTGGGATGCGTGTTACAATGTGTTTTATAAGTAATCAGAACCCCTTTATATAGTAGGGATGTCCTACTTTAAGTACAGTTCTATAAAAGGTAAAAATCTCCTAGTTTGCTGATTTGCGGTTCTTTATTAATATGTGCCGAGATTTCCGCCGAAATATCCGACCGGTTACGGATATTTCGGCCTTTCGTTATTTCGGTCTTCTGTTGGTTATACCGGTAATATTTCCTCGAGCTTATTCGGCGTCGGGGTCTATTCCGGGATCATGGGTCAATGTTCTCGAAGATGGACATTCTGACCTCGTGTTCTGGTTCGATGTGACTCGGGGTCGATCTTCAACCCTTCGCGTTCCAAGCCCGATCTGTCATGCAATAGTCGAGCCCGATTTTGACTGTATACAAAACTGAAATAGAATCCCAATTGCTACGAGAATGTCTTTTAGTTCACTTATGCCTGTTTCAACAATCTCGATTAATCTTGTCTTTCTTTGATAAGAATCACTACAATCTTTTATGATTTGTTTGAGATCTAAAAACAGAAGTTTGAAAAAAGTTAATTGAAAGTTGAAGTTGTATTTAGACGTGAAAATATAGTTAAAATATTGTGAATGAAAACTTGAAAAACTTAAAAACTCCATACAATATGTTTTTAAACTTCAAATTTTATGTTTCAAGTTTAAAGTTGAAATAATGTGTCAATTTGATATATAAACAGTCATTGAAATAATCTCGATACATTATTTCAAATTTTGGAACCAAAGTCTATTGCCAAAACGGTGATTGATGCTAGTGCCGAAACTACAAAGTGTGTGTATATATATATATATATATATATTCAACTGATTATCCTTGGCAGCTATACTGATGCAATTAAAGATTTACTGGCAGACTAAAGAAATCATATCATTTCATTAAATGGCAGCTTAACGATAAGTATTTTCCGGAGAATGAATGCAAAATCCTAGTCCTATTTAATTTGTTGTTCGTGATTATTTCATTTTAAATGACCGAGAAGTTGCCGAGATAGGTCCGAACTGTGCATGAATTGAATACTTAATTGCTGAAAAAACTTGAATGAAACCTCTTTACCAAAAACAGCTTCAAACGAAATAAACGTGAAAATTAAAAAAAAGGAATAGTACTGGTGTTGACCGATGACTGCCGCTCTGATTCTTGAATTCTCCCCCTTCCCTTCCATGTATAGAGTGTGCCATTCTTCCAAAAGAAACCGCAAAGGTAAAAGGAAGATAAAATAATAGGTTTAACTTTTTGGGGTTTTGAGGGCGCCGAGTTTGAAAAAAATTTCAATCCTCATGCACTAAACTGTGGAATATTAATTTATCATATGAATAATTTTCCAGTCTCATTTGATGTGATATTATTACTATTTAAAAAGTCAAACAATTGTCCTTAACTATAATTTTTAATTTTCTACATTTTTCTAAAAATACTTTGAAGTATTGTCTACAGTAACTTATATTACAGACACAAATTTTAATAATGACTTTTGGAACTAGTTGTCTAAAACAAACCATGCAAATTTCCGACTACAAATTATTACATTAAGAAAAATTAAAATATTAATTTATTATTAATATATACAAAATATTATTCTTTTTGAAACTGCTAAAAAATAACACATAAGTTGGTTTAAAAAGTAATAAATTTTAAAAATTTATATACGAATTCACATAAAAAATTAGATGCTTTGACCATTATATTTCGAACTCCTTTATATAAAATAGGACGAGTGAACTACTAAATTGGGAAGAAAAAAAAAAAGATAAGTATTAAGTAACCATAATTAAGTAGATCTTTTTTTTTAAGAAAAAAAAATCGTGTCATGGGGTGAGGGGGAGAGAGAAAAGAGGCCAATAGCGAGGGGTGAAGAACCTTGGGTAAGGAGACATCTCTTTTTATATTTCCCACAAGCATCAACTTGCAAATCAGCTGCCCCCACTTGATATGGAAATTCACTGAATCCGACCTCTCTCTCTCTAACATAATTAGGCATATATAATAAGCATAATGGCCTCAAGAAACCACTCATATATTCTTGTTTCAAAATACAGTGCAACCACCCCAAATCCATCCAAATCTCCCCAACCAAAAGTAGAGACCAATTTCCCAAGAAAAATCAACGTCAACAATTCAAAACCAAGTAAAGGAGAATTCAGAAACTTTTGAATGCTTGACATTTCTTTTTCCATTACCAAATCTTGAACAATCTTTTTCTTTCTCTTCCATCATACGTTTTTTTTGGTAAATACACCCAACACAACTCAAGTCCCAATTCTTGATATACTATTTGGTATTGCATTGGAAGATCAGAGAGAGGGGAACTGATTTTGTTCTTGTGAAAAGCTACAAATTCTTACTTGGTGGTGCACATTTAGGAACCTGAATTTGAATTTTCAGCAGCAGCTTCAACGTAACATCCACAATCTTCTGCAGTTGTTGCCTTATTTTGTTCTTGAATTGGATTCTGTTTTCCTCCGCACTTTGGGGTTTTGAAGAGCCTAGTTCAACATTTGGGCCTGATACTGCATTCAAATGAACATGAGTGAACAATCCGAAGCTAAATTAAGATCATCAAAAGGCTTTATCAATTTGGAACGTCATCAGCATATGAACAACTCTGCTTCTGCTACTTTCCCTAGAAAGAATACAAGTTTTGTGGAAGGAAAAAAACTAGCAGAATATAGAAGATCCTTGTCTTGTCAAGCAGGGAATGGGAAAAAAGTGTTGTCAATTAGTTATTTCAGTTTGGAATCATTTCTTCTGCTCCTTTGCCTCACAGCATCATTGCTGCTTTTGCCATTGATCCTTCCACCATTGCCACCTCCACCATTTATGCTGCTCTTACTTCCCATTTTAATTCTGCTTCTTCTAATGTTCTTGGCTTTTATGCCTTCTTCCAACCTTAGAAATGTTTCTTATACGTATGTGTCATCACCTTAGATTTTTGGGTTACACAAATTAATTAATGAGTTCCTTTCATTTCTTATTTCTTTACCTAACCAGCAATATAATGTACACTTGCTTATTTACATCTTAATTTGTATTATTAGTATATATTGAAGTATTGAATTTAGTATATGTATCTTCTTCCATTTTGATCTCTATACTTTAGAGGCAGACCAACAACAAGTCTATATTTTGAGGCCAATTTTGGGATTATGGTGAATGCTTAATTGCTATTGATCTAGTCTACTTTTATCACAATCACATACTATTATTTTGAAGGATTCGTATAATTTACAAGATAACTTTTGTAACACCCAACACACTGTAAGGAAGAATTCTTGTGTGCTTCTCTCCATAAACTTCTTATCAAGTTTTGAGGATATGTATGTTGTTGCAATGTGGCAAACACATGGAAAAACCAAATATTCAAATTGCTCTAAATTCTAAGCTAGAAAGCAGAAACTGATGAGAAATTTATAGATTTTTCATTTAGGTGACGAACTGATTTGATTTCACCCATCCTCAACCCTTTTGCCAAGTGCAAGGGACAATTTCTATATATGACCTCACTGATATGACAAGTTCATTATACTTTGGAGGTAATTGGGCTGAATCCTCATGACTCGCCAAGTCTGATTCAAAATTTAATCACACGTGAAATGGGCTCCCGACCAACATTTTATTGCCCCTATATATCTACTTATTTATTCTCAAACATTCTGTCACTTTAAAAATATGTAAAAAAATTCTAGTTTCTTTTGCACTATTTTGTTTATTTGTTTATGGGTAAATGCAAGATAAAACAGTGTATAATAGATCCAACATAAGTCAATCATTCTCCTAACCATGACATTACAAGAGCTCTGGGCTATCTTTTCTTTCCGGATTTTAAGTATATCACATTTGTAAATAAATGTTACTTTCTACTTAACGTAAAAAGATAAAATGAAGCTGACATAGCCTGGCAGTCAGTTTGAATTTAGAGATATGAAGGCTATCAATGAAGCTATGATATATGGCTTGGAGAATTCTACTCAATCCGAATTAATTAATTCTATCAAGAAACTTGAACAGTAAATATTTTTCAAATAACTCTTTCTAGAGTATCCTCTTTTATGATGAAGAGTTGCCAATGGTGAAAATGTTTGTGTTTGGAAAATCCATGCATTCCTAATGTCGCGGGTCTTAGTGGTATAGGAGTGTTGTTCGTAGATTCCCAGAATTTTTAACTTTTTTTTTACAAACTCTACACTTACGAGGTTAAAATTTGCATCCCTTCTACTGTATACTCCTCAAGCTCAGCACACTGTTGAAGAAACAATCGAACATTATCGCGAAATGGAGCCGTTGGATTAATTGGACATCCCGGGTCAAGAAAACTGTGAAAGCCATAGAAATTTGGTGTTCTTTTACTCTTCATGTAAGCTTCAAAAATCTTCGTAGACATTTTTTAGAACTGAAAACATACTTGCTAATTCTCCGAATGGCAATTTACATTACATAATAAGTAGGAGTTCCTTGAAAACATACTAGCTAATTCTCCAAATGGCCATTTACATAATAATTATGAGTTCTCATTAACGTACTCGAAGATGGAATTTGCTTATTTATTGATGCAACACTACATGTTGATACGAAGAAGGAAAGTATTTGAGTTAGTTGCTATATGGATGACAATGGTACTCTACGTCAATGCCCATAGATCCCCGATTTAGTTGCGGGAGGAAAATACATATCTTCTCTAGTGCGACAAGTGTAGCAAATATGTCAAAGAGAAGGCTACTTTAGATGTGCATGTTGCTTGTGAAGATATTTGGAACATGTTTTCTTATTTGGACCAAGTTATATTCCTAAAACTTTTACTTGTATCTCTCAAAACTTAGCTAAGGTTCATGTTTTTTGGTACAAGGAATCTCTTGCAAAATGATGTTGTACGTTCCTTTGGACATATCATGTCCTCAATGACTTAATAGAAGTCTTGCTTCTTAGAAATAAATAAATCTAGAGGCCATCCACTTAATGGACTACTCTTGAGACAAGATCAAAGACAAAACCACCAGGGAACTAACTAATATACATGCCCATTTGAGTTACCAGCCCTTCTGAATATGGTTCCCTCTGCTTACATATCATCAACATACACATTCAAGGAAGCATTTTTCAGAATTCCGCGCAGATATATAACTAAGCCGACAAAGTTCTACCTCCTTGTCAATAAGAAAATTGACCAACTATGGAAGCTTCTATCTTTTTTTCAACCCAACTATTTGTGTTATTATACTTTGTGACGGGAGAGAGAGAGAGAGAGAGAGAGAGAGAGAGAGAGAGAGAGAGAGAGAGAGAGAGAGAGAGAGAGAGAGAGAGAGAGAGAGAGAGAGAGAGAGAGAGAGGGGAGATGTGAAATTTTCAAAACTTAGAATGTGTAGTATGATGCTAATTAGAAGCAGCACTTGATCCATTTAGCAAAAAAGGAGGAAGATGATGCTCTAAGACAGCCAATAGTTCTTTCCCTTGGTTTGCCTCTTCCAGTATTACGCCGCCAAGCCTTTTGGCTGCTTCCACGAGCTGTCCCCTAAGTCTTTGAGATAGCAGGCAGCCCCCTGCCTTAACACTTTCTCTATACAGTGGCAGGTATGCTATTGCCACCCTCAAGGGCCCAGGAAGATCCTTCAGACAGATGGGCGATTCACCCCATTTCACAATACGCACAAGGTTTAAGTAGTGTTCTTGTCCTTGCCTTAGCCCATCAAAGAAAGCAGCTTCCGACCAATGTTCCTGAAGGAAACTCTTTAGATTGGGAGTCACAGCATCATCATCATCATCAGATTTAGCAATACTGTCGGCAACAGCATAAGTAGCAACAGGGTCACCGAGGAAGTCTGAACGCAGAAGAAACGCTACCCCATCAAGAGACCCACCGCTTCTTTCACCAGCAGCCTTAAGAATCTCGATACTGAGGGCAGCAAGAATATGCTGCGGAACGTGCGGAAGGAGATATGCAGCAACTTCAACCTGACTACTGGAGGTCGCAGCTGTGAGGGCTAGACATAGTTCCATGTCTCTGCATCCCCTTTTGACGAACCACTCGACAACCTGCAGGAATCCCCTCTCAGCAGCTCTCATCAGAGGGCCCAAGAAAGCCATTGCATTCCCCTCTTCCACCAAACATTCCATAGTTCCGATTTTACCATAATGGGAAGCAAATCCCAAAGCCAGGTCAACATCAACATCCAAGCTGTTCCTTTGAGCAATCTACAAGAGAACCAAAACAACCAAAAATGAGAATGACAGACCACTTTCCCGCCGAATACATTGGAAAAGAACACAGCAAAAAAAAGTTAAGAGAAATATAAAAGGAAAACGCATCCTCCAAATTCATGTCCACCAATCAAAAATACTGAAATCAAGCATAATGAGCAACATAAAGACTAAGATCAGTGTATGACACAAACCCAATTAGACCACCATCCATAGCATTCAAAACCAGGATAACGACAAAGAACCCAAACTTTTAACGACTAACTGCAATCCCCACCAACACTCATGGTATGCAAATAGTGAATCTCTCATGCCAATCATGAAACGCCAAATGATCCTTATCAGTATCCAACTCCAGACAAGACTGCACTTGAGTGTAGTTTGCAAACATAAAGAAACAAAGATAGTAATTGGATATTATAATTTGAAGCCTGCAGTTCCACTCCCTTCTCTTTTGCTAACTCACATGAACTCCAAAATTGAAAGGACTAGGCCCTTCATTCTGTTTTCCCCTTTTTTACTTTTAAAAAGGGAAAATAGTGTCACTACGCCAATACACAAGTTAGTGCAGGCCTGCGTGGTTATTTTGAAAAGGGATGACCTATTATTTCCATGAATAATATGTGAGGATTTACAATCATATAGATGGTATTACCTAATTTGTTGCCTTGCTTTTACGCTTTTCTTTGTTCTGGTAAACAGCATGATGCCCAATATTAACAGAGGCATGCACTCAACAGTCTTGCAAGATGTGAAGCAGGAAAAACATTGAATTTATCCCTAAATGCTAGGCTTCTGAAACCATGTTGCATTCTTCATAGAGGGAAAGAGGAATTGCTGCTGGTATTGATGGCTAACGAAGGGTAGTTTCACAAGACAAGAATAATGAAGCCACTACATAGGACCACTCAATCCGGAGCAAACCACTTTGACACCAACCAAAAGTGTGTCCAACAATGAGTCTTTCATTGCTTAAATCAGCTAAATTTTATACCCTCCATCACTCCACTAAAAACTGACTAAGTTGCTCCGACAAAGCAGTTTAGGTGCCGCACCCGTGTCGACACGACACTAGTATGGGTGTGGGTATGAGATCTGTAACGGATCTGGTCAAACAATTTTGGGTACTTTGACAAAGACAGACAAAAGAATTCGAGACGAGATACAATTTGATTCCCAAAATCAGAACCAAAAATAGCATAAATTTGAAAAAAATAGCATACTTTATCTAGGAAATCAATTCTTTACTTATCTACAACTTGAGAATTAAAAAAAAAACTCATACTTTACAAGCTATATGTAAGTATTCCACAAAATTTCTCATAATTTAGAGAGAATTTTATTTTTTTGAATTATTTTTAGGACCTGTGTCCCTGAATCCCCGAAAACAGTAAATTCTAAGATTCTAAATTTTTTATTTGTTCTAGGACCTGTATCCCTGAATCTTAGAATTTACATTTCGAAGGATCTGACCTCTAGATCCGCACCTGTGTCAGACACCCACACCCATGTCGAGCAACTTAGAAAATTGACAGGAACTAAATCGTAACTTTTAACTTCATCCAGGGATACAAGACAATTTCCAAGAAATCCATTGGTCAATATGTCATGAAAATATGAAATTTTGAGACAACAAAAATACTCTGATGTTCGCAATTATATCAAGTTTTCCAATTTCCTCCTCCTTTTTTTTCAGTTAAAATTGATTGGTAAGACTTTACACCTAGATTTTAGGTGACTAGTATCAAGCAAAGCTTTTTTTTTTGGCAAGTACCATACTACATCCTTTTGTAACCACTCAGTAGTTTAAATGCTTTCCTGATCTTTGTTTTTATGTTGAATTATCGTATCTTATCATTTGTAGCCTTTGAACCTTCAGATTTGATAGAAAATGTCCTTCACATCTTTTGTTCTGATGGTCCTAAATGTTTCTTCACAGTATAAAATGCCATATACCAGATAATCCAATCATGTGTACTACCCAACTTGAACCCCCCTTCTATTCAATTTTTTCTGTGTTCATGCTAGCATTTGTTCTGACAGTTGCTATGCTACATACTTTACAAGAGAGAGAGAAGGGGGGT